>SJYC01052034.1:0-30749 GCA_006408675.1 Madoqua kirkii
TAAAATGAAAAACCTGCATTACTTTAGTGTCAAGTGGTTCTAGTAATTTTAATGAGGATTTTGTTCATTTTGATAACGGTATAAAAAGACATTCATACCAGGAAGTATGTTAAGACAAGCTTAAAAGCTGCAGATAAATAAAATACATATGTATAATGCATATGCTGAAGTTTAGGGCTCCGAATAGAAGGTTAAAGAGAGGCTGCCAAACTTGATTAAACTGTTCTATTTCCAGTCAATGACAAGGAAATATTAAGACAGGAAAATGACATTTCCTTTATTTTAAATCTGTTTCAGCCCATCAAAAACACAACAATAACAACACTTGGCTAATTTCCCATCCAAGTACTAACCAGGCCTGACCCTGCTTAGCTTCCATCAGTAGATGAGATCAGGCGTGTTCAGGGTGGTATGGCTGTAGGCTTTAATCTTCTAACAAAGGTAGTCTTAAAACTATATCTTACTTATTTCTATCTTATTTTAAAAGACGGCTCTACCAGGGCCTAGGACTGTAGGTAATTAAATCTCTGGTTTCACTTGAGTTGCTCAGTTGTGTCCAACTTCTACTGCAGCCGCAGCACGCCAGGCCTCCCTGTCCATCACCAACTCCCAGAGTCCACCCAAACCCATGTCCATTGAGTTGGTGATGCCATCCAACCATCTCATCTGTAATCCCCTTCTCCTGCCCTCAGTCTTTCCCAGCATCAAGGTCTTTTCAAGTGAGTCAGGTCTTCACGTCAGGTGGCCAGAGTATTGGAGTTTCAGCTTCAACATTGGTCCTACCAGTGAACATCCAGGACTGATCTCCTTTAGGATGGATTGGTTGGATCTCCTTGCAGTCCACGGGACTCCCAAGAGTCTTCTCCAACACCACAGTTCCAAAGCGTCAATTCTTCGTTGCTCAGCTTTCTTTATAGTCCAACTCACATCTATACATGACCACTGGATAAACCATAGCCTTGACTAGACAGACCTTTGTTGACAAGGTAGTGTACCTGCTTTTCAGTATGCTGTCTAGGTTGGTCATAACTTTCCTGCCAAGGAGTAAGCGTCTTTTAATTTCATGGCTGCAATCACCATCTGCAGTGATTTTGGAGCCCAGAAAAATAAGTCAGCCACTGTTTCCATTGTTTCCCCATCTATTTCCCATGAAGTGATGGGACCAGATGCCATGATCTTAGTTTTCTGAGCGTTGAGCTTTAAGTCAACTTCTTCACTCTTCTCTTTCACTTTCATCAAGAGGCTCTTTAGTTCTTCACTTTCTGCCATAAGGGTGGTATCATCTGCATATCTGAGGTTATTGATATTTCTCCCGGCAGTCTTGATTCCAGCTTTTGTTTCTTCCAGCCCAGCATTTCTCGCAATGTACATTGCATATAAGTTAAATAAGCAGGGTGACAATATATAGCTTTGACATACTCCTTTTTCTATTTGGAACCAGTCCATGTCCAGTTCTAACTCTTGCTTCCTGACCTGCATACAGGTTTCTCAAGAGGCAGGTCAGGTGGTCTGGTATTCCCATCTCTTGAAGAATGTTCCACAATTCATTGTGATCCACACAGTCAAAGGCTTTGGTATAGTCAGTAAAGCAGAAACAGATGTTTTTCTGGAACTCTCTTGCTTTCTTGATGATCCGTGGATGTTGGCAACTTGATCTCTGGTTCCTCTGCCTTTTCTAAAACCAGCTTGAACATCTGGAAGTTCACGGCTCACATTGCTGAAGCTTGGCTTGGAGAATTTTAAGCATTACTAGCGTGTGAGATGAGTGCAATCTGTGCGGTAGTTTGAGCATTCTTTGGCATTGCCTTTCTTTGGGATTGGAATGAAAACTGACCTTTTCCAGTCCTGTGGCCACTGCTGAGTTTTCCAAATTTGCTGGCATATTGAGTGCATCATTTTCACAGCATCATCTTTCAGGATTTGAAATAGCTCCCCTGGAATTCCCCCACCTCCACTAGCTTTGTTCATAGTGATGCTTCCTAAGGCCCACTTGACTTCACATTCCAGGATGTCTAGCTTCAGGTGAGTGATCACACCATCATGATTATCTGGGTTGTGGGTGGTTTAGTTCATTTAAGTGTCATCCCAGCTGCTTAAGGCAAGTCCTATCGATTTTTTCAGCAGTCTTCCATTAAGTTGGTGAGGGTCTGGCCTAAGTGGAATTGTTCAGGTCTTAGTCACTATCAGCTTTGGCTGTTTGAAGTCAGCAAACATGGTAAATGCAGGCTTCAGTTTTGATATCTGAAAGGTAGGCACTGCTGCGAGTGGAAAAGTTTTCTCTTAGAATATGCTAAAAAAAAGAATATGTATGCTGCCAAAATATCACTTGCCATCTGTCTACAAGAATTAGGTCCCTAGCCACTGCAGTTGCTGACCTATAGCACACTCTGAAAGGAGTTCTAAGTAGAGATCAGGAATAAGGCACCCAACTGGCAGAACAGGCCTCTGGATGGAGACTGTTTTCAGGAGGTTTATGAGCCCAGTCTTTTGTGTTTTATCTATGAAAGCACTTAACAGAGACATCGTTAACAGAGACACATGCTCCTTCTGACTAGCACCAACATTCTGTCAAAAATGTGTGCTTGAGTGCATAGCAACCCATTTCACCAAAATCACATATACTGACAGCCCCTGTCCGCTCCCCCCACTTCAGTGAGTAGTTGTGCAGAGCTGAGAGGCTGTCTGCTGGGCTATGGTCCTGATTTTGCCCCCAATAAAACTAAGCTTACAACCCTCTCCTTGTGCTTTTTTTTTTTTTTAAGATACCCATGCACTGCAATTTGTCTTCACTGGTTTGTATATGTATGATCTGTTCTTGTTATGTACTTGCAGGGGATGAAAGCAACATCAAGGATGACACCCACATTTTGGTGTTACATCAACTGAAAATGTGGGGCAGGGAAGAGAAGCAGGTGTGGAGTTAATCTGTGTGTGTGTGTGTGTGTGTGTGTGTGTGTGTGTGTGTGTGTGTGTCTCGGGGGGATATTGCAGAGGTACTTGCAAATTTAACTCACCTACAGTCAGTCTTCAAGTAGCCTCACTTCTTAAAAGGAAGTGAACCAGACTGTCTAGCCTGTGGCGACCGTATGTTCTGCAGGTAGAAAATAGTCCCTTCTCATGGTAGCAAAGTAGGTGATCAGGCTAGAGGGACCATCTCCGATGGCCTGCATCTGGTTGACACCTGGCGAGGACTGGAGCCCTCCGTTAACCCATCCTTCAGAATCCAGTCTCTGACACGCTGCTTCCCCCATCGGTGACCTCCACCGCAGGCCTGGCCCAGCTCGCCAGGCCTCTGTCAAAACTAGACTCCAATCCTGGGTTTCCGGCTTTTGGCCAGGACGTCTTGGATCTGGGACAAGGGCTGGACGGGCCTGCTCGCGTCCAGCTTTCGGGACACTCGCGCTCGGCGACTCTCCTTTCCTCGGGGACAGAGCACGCGCCGGGCCGTCGGCAGCAAGCCACGCCCCCAGGGCGGAGAGAGCGCGGCGACTCGCGGCCTCTAGCCCCGCCCGACGTTGCGCCCCCAGGACGCAAAGAGCGCGACGACTGCAGGCCTCTAGCCCCGCCCCCACGCCTCAAGCTCCGCCCCCGGGACGCAGAAAACGCGCCGCAACACTTCCGCCGGGACTGCGACTCCCCGCCCGGAGGCGAGTACGCCCTAGTCGACCTGTGCGGGCAGACATTCGGGAAGGAGGTTCGTGTGCTTTGGAATTATTATTACACGCAGGTTTTGACTTTTAGAAATTACATGAGAGGCTTTGCTGCCGCCTGCTCTTCCCCGGGATCCAGGCGGCGGCTTTTAGGCTGCGCGATGGTTGCTTTGCTCTGCTTTCCTCCTAGTGGGTTGTGAATCCTGCGGGAACCCTAGCTCTTTGCAGATGATTACTGGTTTAGCTAATTAGTTTCCTGGAGATTTTATCCATCTCTTTAAAAATCTGGGTGCAATACTCGACGCAGTGCTACGTCGAGTTAATGACGGTGCTAAAATTCCAAGTCCCCTAACCCTTATGGACAATAGTTTAAACAGAAGAGCTGTATGTTGCTTTCAAGCTTAGCTCCAATGTGTATCATGCATTTCTTTAAGAAATTAGTTACACCCTAGTTTGCCAGAGGTGGAGCACTCTACGTAATTACAGCTTGGGCTTTTCTATTTTTTGGCTTTTCAATTTTTTATCTTTCGCCTCCCATCTAACAGTAACTGAGTGATGCAAAATTAACTGTCTGAAAGTGTTATACATGTTGAGTATTGAAATAACCTAATTCTTCAGTTGCGGGTGAAAAGCAGTAACCCTTCCCCCCAGAAAGGGTAATTAAAATACTTGAATTAAGGGCACAAAAGTGTTTACAGTTTAGTTATAACTTGGTTAGATAATGAAAAGATTAGCTTATTAACTGTACAGAGCTGGTCAGTGAAGGTTCCCGTGGGCCTATATTATTAGAACTTAGATTATTATCAGAGTGGTTGCTGTCTGTGCAGCAGTTACTGTGTGCAAAGCACTTTTGGGGAATTATCCCATTTGATGCTGGCCCTGGCCATGGGAAGTTTGCACAGGGTAGGTAAACAGTGAAGGAAACTGAGTCTTAGAGAAGCTGAGCCATTGCTTCTTAGCTCCCCAGGGCTGGAACTGGAACTTGACCCATCTCTTCCTGTCTGCTAGGGAGCTGTGCTGCTGACCACCTTTGATCCAGCCCCTCCTCTGCGGGTACAGGCCTGGTTTGGAGAAAGTGAAAGAGAACAATGCCGAAGGACTCTGGCCCGCTGTAAGTGCCGGGTGGGTGGGAGTGGAATAGCCAGGAACTTCTCCGACGCAGAGTTTCTTTCCTCACATGCAAAGGCCTCTGGGGTTATGGGAGGATGGACTCCGCACCCCTCACAGGGACTTGTGTTAGGTCCCAGCTCTGCTGCTGACCTAGGCAGGTCATCTAACCTCCCTGGGATTTATAAGCATTTGTACAGTGATAGGGTTGATGACCTTTGGGATCCCATCCTACGGTTACATGTTTTTTAGAATATATTTGGCAACAATGTCTTCCTGTTCTGTTTTCAGAGTGCCCTTACATTGGCTTGGCTTTGGCTATGCAGCGCTGGTTGCTTCCGGCGGGATCATTGGCTATGCAAAAGCAGGTATGGTTTGCAGTTATTTAACCTCGTGAAATCTTGTTCCTGGTGAAGAACAAGTCCCTAGTGCTCCCAGACTGCAGTCTTGTTGGAGTCAGGTTTGGTTTAAGCCTCCTCTTTGAAGACCCGGCTTATCATCAGCCCCATAGCTGCTCCTTTACTCACCTCGAGGTTATCTGGCTGAGCTAAACCAGGCTTCTTGTCCAGTCACTTGTTTTTGCCTCTTTATCTAAAGATGCCGGTTAGGGATGGTAATAGATGGTCATTATCATCACCTGCCATACATCAGCCCTGACCCCGGAGGGCCATCTCTGCTCTTTAAGTGGGAGAAAGCCTCTCGTCTTCACGTGAGCAATTTTGAGGTCTCTGCATGTAGCCAGGCGCAGCTGTGTCAGTGAGTCTGGCCGTTTTCCAGGAGCCTTCCTTGCTCGCTTCCCCACCACCAGCACACACACCAGAACCCACTCTCCAAATCCTTTTTTAACTCACTGACCCTGTTTCCCCTTCCTTTGGGGCTGCTCCTGGGCAGTTCCAGTGTTCTGAAGGCTAATCAAGCCTGGCCAGGAGCCTCCTTGTCTCCTTTGGAGCTGCCCTGCCCGTCAGAGGAGAAGGGGGTGGTGTGGTTATGGCCCTGACTTCTCCAGTAGAAAAAGCAGTCTCCCCCAAACATTTTTCTGCGTGAGGACACCTTGGTCTTGAATGGCACTGGGAGGTGTTCCCTTTGCCGTTTCCTCGGGTGGTGGGGGCGAGGCAGGGGCTGTCTCTTATACACATCTTCCAACTCACATCTAACCAGCACACACACCAGAACCCACTCTCCAAATCCTTTTTTAACTCACTGACCCTGTTTCCCCTTCCTTTGGGGCTGCTCCTGGGCAGTTCCAGTGTTCTGAAGGCTAATCAAGCCTGGCCAGGAGCCTCCTTGTCTCCTTTGGAGCTGCCCTGCCCGTCAGAGGAGAAGGGGGTGGTGTGGTTATGGCCCTGACTTCTCCAGTAGAAAAAGCAGTCTCCCCCAAACATTTTTCTGCGTGAGGACACCTTGGTCTTGAATGGCACTGGGAGGTGTTCCCTTTGCCGTTTCCTCGGGTGGTGGGGGCGAGGCAGGGGGGAGGTGGTGCGCCTGGGGGATTCTTTTGCAGAGGTGAGTGCTGCCAGGAGAACACAGGTATGTGTGTGCCTCCCTCCAGGCAGTGTTCCGTCCCTGGCTGCCGGGCTGCTCTTCGGTGGTCTCGCCGGCCTGGGTTCCTATCAGCTGTCTCAGGATCCAAAGAACGTCTGGCTTTTCCTAGGTAAGTCGTGTCACCGTTTTCCTGATGTGTCCCTGGGTTGGTGGGACGGGACGGGGCGGGTTCTTCAGACTGAGATGCCTCCCCCGCTTCCCCCAAGTCCTGGGGAAGGTTTGAAAGGAGGGAGTTTGGGCCCATTGCTGCTGATCTTTTACATAGAGGATGCAGAAAGGTTTTCCTCCCTCCCGAATGGAGGCTCACCCCGGGAGGTCAGCCTTGAACATGTAGAGGGCAAGCACGTGTCTCTTAACCGTTGTGATTGCCCTCTGAGAACTGTCTGCTGGAGCTGAAGGACTGTGTGTCTGGTGAGGTCCGCATGGTATTGCGTTTTTCCCGTTTGAAAGTCGTGTTTATTCGTCCTTTAGATGTAAGCGAAGCGTATGAGATGGAGGCCCGGCCTTCAGGGAGCCGTAGCTCTCGCTGGGAACCGCAGGTGGCTGCAGGCTGCCGCCGTGTCCTGTGACAGCCTAGATGTGAGAGCGCATGGGTGAAGGTTCCTATCTTATCTGAGTCGCTTGGCTGTGTTTTTCCTGAGCCCTACCCACGTGCCAGACACCCTGCGGGGGCATGTGGGCCCCCTGCTGCCTCCACATCTGCCCCACCCCAGCACCGCTCGAGGAAACCGCAGTTCTGGTCCTCACAGCTGTGCGGGGAGCGACGGAGCCCCAGTCCTTCGTCCCCGTCGGTATGGGGGGACAAGGAGGCACCCAGCTCTGCCTCCAAGTGCCTCAGATCCCGGAGTCCCGTTTCCGATGCCGCCCCTCCACGCCAGCGAATGCCTGGTCTTCACCTCCCAGGCTGCGGGTCTCTGCTCGCCCCCTGTCCATGATGCCACCCACTCGGGTGGGTGCCAGCTGTGAACGCACCCACGTGCTCAGCTCTCACCCATTTAAAAACAACAGAAAAGGGACCTTTCCTGACCCCACTTCTTTCTTCAGTTGCTGCCCTTCTTCCTCTTGAGAAACTTCTCTTAAAAGGCTCCGTCACCCTCCCATCTTCACTTCCTCAGCTCACATTCTCAACCCACTTCGGCCTCCACTTGTGTTCCTCTCAGTCCAAGAATAACTCTCCCCAAGGCTGCCAGGAGCCTGTGTCTTTCAAAATTCAGTGTACATTTTTCAGTCCTTTATTTTGACCTTTTAGCTGTTCTCAGCACAGTATGCCAAGCCATTTTCCATTCTCTTGCTTTTTTTTCCTTTGTATTTTCTCATTCTCTTTGGTCTGTCTTGTCTGTTTTGTCCACCCATCTTTTTTGACCATTAAATACTAAGGTTCTTAAAACCTGGCTCTTTTTATCTTCTTCAAACTCTCACTTGGCAAAATCACTGAAGCCCAGGCCTCAGATGACCACCAATCACAGACCACCCACAGGTTTCTCTCTCCGCCAAGCCTTGCTCGTGTGTATCCGCTTTCCTGCGTGGAAGTTTCCAGGTGTGTCCAGGTGTCAGCTCCGACCTGGCTTCAGGTCTTCTCGGGCTCCATTCATTGGGTCTCCCTTGCTCTCCTCCAGTCCATCTTCATGTCCAGTTATCAGGGGGTCCTGTCAACCCCGCCCCCAGCCACATCCCAGGTCGCCCCTTCTCTGCCTCCAGCGCCGTCATCCGCGTCTTGCCAGCCCGCCCGCTGCCTGCATTCCCGCATTCCCGAGGTAGTTTCTTCATGGGTGCCCTGCAGTCTGCAGCCGGTTCCCTGTGCTGCGGCTGCAGTTGTATTTTCAGACGGCAGCTCTGCTTGTGTATCCCTCTGCTCGTGTTTGTTAATGCCTTCTCGTCGCCCGGATGAAGACCTCCGTCCCTGCCTGGGCCCCACCCTGGCTCTGGTGGGTTTCTGTGCCACAGCACATCCCCCACCGCCGGGTCCCCAGCCTGGACCCGCGTTCCTGCCCTTAGCTCATCAGCCCCCTGGCTTTGCGTTACAGCTCGGTCTCCACTCTCTCAGCAAGCCCTTCTCCCTGAGTGGGCTGGGCCCCCTGGTGTTGCGTTACCTGTACTGCATTCATGGCACCTGAGACACAGACTATGGGCTTCCCTGGAGGCTCAGCGGCAGAGAATCCACCTGCCGGTGCAGGGCACGCAGGCTCGTTCCCTGGGTTGGGGAGATCCCCTGGAGGCAACCCACTCCAGTGTTCTTGCTTGGGAAATCCCGTGGACAGGGGAGCCTGGAGGGCTACAGTCCACGGGGTCACAGAAGAGCTGGACATGACTTCATGACTCAAACGACAGCATAGATTGTACTTTTACATTTTTGTTTGTGTGGTTCTTTCAAGTCAGCCGCATCAAGCTTGAAGCGCTGTTAGGGCAGGGTTCTCTGTGATGACGGTTGATTCCCCGGCACCTGCTGCGGGCCAGGTGGTGGGAATTAATAAAACATGGAGTCGGAAGAGCCTGAGAGCATACAGGGCAAACACATTGGCAATGAGTAGGGGGCAAAACCCCCCACAGCAGTGTAGGAGAGAACGAGAATTACGGCTGAAGAGTGGTAGGGGCTGAGGCTGAGGCGGGCTGGGCCAGATGCTGAGAGCCTTTGATTCCAGAGTTGTTGTTAACACTTGGTCCCATTAAATGTGGACGGCGTGGAGGTCCCCAACTCGGGGGAGGAGGATTATGAGATCGGGTCTGAGCCTTTGAAAGATGGGTGGGAAGTGGGCCACTTCTGTGTCCTCTCACCTATACGATGTAGTGATCTTTGACTCTTCTTTATCTTTCCACCAGTCACATCTGGAACCTTGGCTGGCATCATGGGGATGAGATTCTACAACTCTAGAAAATTCATGCCTGCAGGCCTGATTGCCGGTGCCAGGTACTCTCTGCTCTATTGCTAGCTTTAGTTCAGTGTCCCAAATGCTGTAGACATTCACAGGGGTCTTTGTGCAGTGTAGCTGATGCTGGGCATCGCCTGAAATGACTGAATTTATCCACAAATAGGAAAGACCAAAAACAGTTGATGTCATAATGAGATGAGGATACTCGTTTACTTCTGAAATGGTTTGGCTCTCACATCCGAGCTCTGGTCCTGCTTGGCTCCTCCCTGCAGGGGAGGTGGCTTCACTGCGAAGCCGTGACTGCACTCGCTGCTGTGATTTGCAGCTTGGGGTCCGTCGTACATATCTCAGCTGTATTTGTATTTAGCAAATTTCGCTAAAAGGAAATTCTGATCGAATGCTGTTTTGTAATTAACTTTGATTGTAAAATCCAAACCAGGTTGATCTTAAAATGTAGTCTTTAATAAAGATAACCTGAGGATAGCATTTTTCAGCTCTGCTTTGGAAGAAGCTTACTCACCGACTTTGATCGTAGTCGGATGCTGTCAGGAATAAAGTTTTATACTCGGTGTAGACCAAGGTCAAGAGCCATGTCAGCTGGCAGGCTGGAGGCCTGCATTGCCGACCTCTGTGGCGGGGGAGCCTGTCGGCTCTGCGGCCTTGTTTCTCGTCTTTGAAGTGCTGGCAGCTCAGTTACGAACTTTGACTCTCATGTATGATTTCAAAGCCTGAGCGCAGACCTGCCCTTGGCGTGTTCTCCCTTTGGCACTCCAGGGATCGGAGTCCATCTCCGCTGGCTCTGTCTTGGCATCACCTTGGCACACACTTGTGGGGAACCTGCTGAGTCCTAGTCCCTTAAAAATAGTCGGGTGCCTGCAGTGTTCTTGACCTGACTTTTTTCTTTTTATGTGTTTCCTTTGAACAGTTTGCTGATGGTCGTCAAACTTGGAATCAGTGCCTTGGGTAAACCCCATCAGTAATAGTCATGGCCCAGCTCGGACTCATGAAGAATTTTTAAAACTTCTACTCTTTTTCATGTATTAAGATAAACAAGTACAGCATTTTCATGTATTCTGACATTTTTCTTAAAAAGCAGACCAAAAAACACCACTGAACTTTGCAGAGATAAAAAATCAGTCATTATCATTCTAGCCCTAAAGAGATGGGTAAGGTGTAACACGAGTTTCTTCCTGCAGTGCCATCATGCAGCTCGATTCTTGTATTTCAGTGCCGTCTGTTCTTTGTGCATCTCCAGGTAGCATCTCCAGGGATAGAATGTCAGGTGTCACCATTGGGGCCCTCCACGCCCCACATGCTGCTCAAGGAACAGTGTGAAAAGGATCTCTTAATGAGATTTAGGATATCTATTCTTTTGCTTATCTTAGAGCACAGACCTACTTTGAAATTATGTTAAATAAAATCAATTAAAATAAAGTTTACTGTAAATGATATTTTCTGCAGTGTCTTCATTGCCAGAGCTCTCTAGAATGAGATGTGAATAACAAGGTAAAAGAACATGAAGGTGTTTTTATTGATATTTCATTTAGGAATTAGCCCTTTTGAATAATTTAAAAACCAAGGAAGAAAAGTTATTTGATTATACATTGCATTTAGGCTTGGATTTCTAAGATTAGTGGGACTGCATAATCAAAAAGAAAAAAGAAAATTGTGGTTAACCAGTTAATTTATCGGAGAAGGCAGTGGCAACCCACTCCAGTACTCTTGCCTGGAAAATCCCATGAACAGAGGGGCCTGGTGGGCTGCAGTCCATGGGGTCACTAGGCACGACTGAGCAACTTCACTTTCACTTTTCACTCTCATGCATTGGAGAAGGAAATGGCAACCCACTCCAGATTCTTGCCTGGAGAATCCCAGGGACGAGGGAGCCTGGTCGGCTGCCATCTGTGGGGTCACACAGAGTCAGACATAACTGAAGCGACTTAGCAGCACCAGCAGCAGTTAATTTATAAATGTAAAACCTGAGAGAACTGTTTATAACTGGAATTACTTATTTTGGTCTCTATATTGGACGTGTTAACTACACATTTTCATTTTCTTTCAACATTGAATTAACTCATTCTGGTACCCCTTACTTTGCTTTTCCCCTTTAAAAAAAAGGGGAAACATTTGCTCCTTACCTCAACTCTTCTCTGGTATCGATTGGATTTCTTCTATGTTATTCAGGCACTTATGAATCAATTTTATGGACTGGCTTGTTCCTTGAAAGAAACCTTACTTTTCTCATTTTGGTGTTTGACATGTCTGCCATAGCCTACTTTTTTTTAATTGATTTTATTGCGGTATAGTTCATTTACAATGTATTAATTTCTGTTGTATAGCAGAATGATTCCGTTACATATGCACATATATATATACACATAGATTCTTTTTCATATCTTTTTCCATTATGGTTTATATCGAATATTGAATATAGTTCCCTGTGCTGTACAACAGGATCTTGTTTATCCATTCTGCATATAATAGCTTGCATCTACTAAGTCCAGACTCCCACACCGTCCCTCCCACCTGCCCTCCGCTTTGGAAACCACAAGTCTGTTCTGTGTCTCTGAGTGTCAGTTTCATAGGTAAGTTCGTTCGCATCGTATGGTAGATTCCACTTGGAAGTGGTAGCATGTTTGTCTTTCTAACTTCATTTAGTGTGGAAGTCTGGGTCCCTCCGTGTTGCTGCAGTGCCATCATTTCATTCTGGCTACGGCTGAGTGGTGCTCCACTGTGCGTGTGGACCCTGGCTTTATCCGCTTGTCTGTTCTGGGACGTTTGGGTTGCGTCTCTGTCTCGGCTGTTGTAAATAGTGCTGCTCTGAAAACTGGGGTTGCGTGTGTCTTTGAATTGCAGTTTTCTCTGCAGACCTTTCCAGGAATAGGATCCCTGGATCATATGGCAGCTCTATTTTTAAAGGAAGCTCCTCACTGTCCTCTGTGGTGGCGGCACCAATTTATGTTCCTGCCAGCACTGCGGGACGTTCCCTTTTCTCCACACCCTCTCCAGCATTTGCTCTTTGGAGACTTTGATAGTGACCACTCTGAGTGGTGTGACGTGACACCTTGTAGTTTCAGTGTGCATTTCTATAATAATTAGCAATGATGAACATCTTTCTGTGTGCCTGTTGGCCATCTGTATGTCTTTGGGAAAATGTCTATGTCGATCTCCAGTTTTAATGTTTTTTTTTTAATATATTGAGATGCATGAGCCCTTTGTATATAAAATACTTACTGTCCAATCCGGGACATTGTATGTCCCTTCATATAATTCAAATTTTTTTTTTTAGTGTCTTAAAACATTTTAGAGTTTTATTTACATAGTTCTTTGCATTTCTACTGAGAGTATTGCAGGATATTTTATAGTTTTGTTACTATTAGTAAATCTTACATTAGCATGATACATTGGTTAACAACTAATGAACCAATACTGCTACATTATCACTAGTACATTATTCAGTTTTTCTTATTTTTAAACGAATACCCATTTTCTGTGCCATGATCTTACCTAGGATAGCATGTTACATGTAGTTGCCATGTAGGGTCCTCATGGCTGTGACCATCCCTTTGACTTTGCTTGCTTTTGGTGACCGAGTTTTGAGGAGTACTGATCAGGTGTTGTATAGAATGCGCTTCCATTGAGATTTGTCTCCTGTCTTTCTCGTGATTACAGTGGGATCTGAGTTTTTTTTAGGAGGAAGATCACAGAGGTAAAGTGTCCATCACATCAGATGGAGGCTACATATATGAACATATATAAATTATTGTTGATGCTGACGTTGATCATCTGGCTGAGTCTGTTCCTCAGGCTTCCCCATGGTGAAGTTATTCCCTTTTCCTCCCACTTTCCCATGCGGTACTCTGAAAGGAAGTCACTCTGCATGCTTCATGCTTAAGAAATAGAGAGTTTTGCTCTGCCTGCTTGAAATCAGAGTGTCTATGTAAAAATTACATGGAATTTGGGTGCATGGAAGATGTCTCCTCGTCCCTGTCTGTATGTCCGTCCAGCCATCCACTCGTTCAGTGTGGGCTTAGGGATGATGATTTTCTGGTTTGGGTTGTAATCCAATACTTCACTGATTCTCTTGTTCAGATTATTGTGGTTTTGAACGTGGGGAGCTCTTTTAGTTGTCTCGTGGCCTGATATAGCCAGTCAGTGCAGGCTTTTTTTTCGGCTTGCTTGCTTTTTGTTTCTATAGGACTTCACTGTTTCCTGGCACTGTAAGACGCTCCAGGATCATCTTGTATGTTTCACACCCCAACGCCAGAACAGGCCATTTCTCCAAGGGGCCCTGGTTTCTTTTGTTACAGTATATCGGAAGCCAGGACCTGGTGCTGGATAACGCTTGTTGCTCCTGGGACATTATGTTACCCTTTTACCTTAATTCCTTTTTACTTTTGAAAGTTACTATTCCTCTTGCTAGTTTCTTAAGCTGAATGCTCACGTTCACCATGTCTTCAGTGGTTCTGTTTCTCTCATAAGTGGAACAAGTGTACAGTTTTTTCTTTGCAATCTGTTTTGACTGACTTTTACAAGTTTTAATACAGAGGTCTGTCATTGTCCATTTCTAAGGGTATTTATTTCAGATTTGATTTTCCTTTTTGACTTTGAAGTGTTTAGAACAATATTTTTGAATTTTTAAGGGATAATGTTTAAGTAATACTTTTTTATTCTACTATTGCTCTACTGTATAAAGAAGTAGTTTACGTGTTTCTATATTTGAGATGTTCTTTGTAGCCTAATGTAAGGTACACTTTTTGTGCATGCTGAATGTTAGCATTTTGCCTTATTGGTCAAAAGTCTATATAGTATGTACACTGGATATACTTTGTTTGCTGTGTTAATCATGTCTTATTTTTAAGGCCTCTGATCTGTTTTCTAAGAAAAACCTCCCACTCTGTGTGTGTCAGTTTTTTCTGGTATTTATGATTAATCTTTGCTTCACATATTTACGTTGTTTTCACATTTAATTTAAAAAATTTTCAAACCTAGTGAAAAGTTTTGGTCTCTGTTTCTCTATATATATGAACGTAGGTGTAGAGATACTCAACAAAATATTAGCAAATCACATCCAACAATATATACAGAGAATTACATAACATGATCAAGTGGCATTCATTCTAGGTATACAAAACTATTCTCAAGCATTTGAAAATCAGTTAATGTAATCATATCAACAGACTAAAGAACAAAAATCTTATGATCAGTGATCATTCTCAGTAGATGCAAAAAAAGCATTTGACAGAATATAACACCCTTCATAATAAAAACTAGAAAATATAGGAACATCTTCAACTTAATCAAGAAAATCTATTAAAAAAAAAAAAACCCCACAGTTAACGTCTTGCTTAATAAGGCAAAACTGTGTTCCTGCCGCGATCAGGATGAGGGCAAGGATGTCCACACTCACCACTTCTGTTCAGCATTGTACTGGAAGTCGTGGCTAGTTCAATAAGACACAGAAAGGAAATTAATAGTATGCTGTAGATTGAGAAGTAATAATAAAACTTTTTGTTTGCAGATGACATGATTGTCTATGTAGAAAATTTCAAAGAAATTTTCCTGGGGTGGGGCAGGAAATGTCTTGGATTTAATCATTTAATGTTATAAGTGATTAACACAGGTATTAGGATGATACACTTTTAGTATAAAGTCATTTGCTTCCTTGTAAACGAACAATGTGCAATTCAAACTTGAAACTAAAAATTATAGTAGAACTAAAGTAAATGGGTGTAAATCCAACAAATACGTATGAGATCTGTGAGGACAATGACCATCTAATGGAAAAGTCAAAGAAGATGTGACTAGCGTGACAGTCATTGTACACGAATAGGAAGGCTGAAGAGTGTCAAGATGTCAGTTCTTCCCGACTTGACCCATGTTGCTTGTTCATTGCGATCCTAATTTTAAAAACCCAATTATGTTGTAGATACTGGCAAACTGCTACTAGAATTTTATATGGAGCAGTTCAGTTCAGTCGCCCAGTCGTGTCTCTTTGTGACCCCATGAATCGCAGCACGCCAGGCCTCCCTGTCCATCACCAGCTCCCAGAGTTCACCCAAACTGATGTCCATTGAGTCCGTGATGCCATCCAGCCATCTCATCCTCTGTCGTCCCCTTCTCCTCCTGCCCCCAATTCCTCCCAGCATCAGGGTCTTTTCCAGTGAGTCAACTCTTTGCATGATGTGGCCAGAGTATTGGAGTTTCAGCCTCAGCATCATTCCTTCCAAAAAACACCCAGGACTGATCTTTAGAATGGACTGGTTGGATCTCCTTGCAGTCTGAGGGACTCCCAAGAGTCTTCTCCAAAACCATAGTTCAAAAGCATCAATTCTTAAGTGCTCAGCTTTCTTCACAGTCGAACTCTCACATCCATACATGACTACTGGAAAAACCATAGCCTTGACTAGACAGACCTTTGTTGGCAAAATAATGTCTCTGCTTTTGAATATGCTATCTAAGTTGGTCATAACTTTTCTTCCAAGGAGTAAGTGTCTTAATTTCAGGGCTGCAATCACCATTTCAGTGATTTTGGAGCCCCTCAAAAATAAAGTCTGACACTGTTTCCACTGTTTCCCCATCTATTTCCCAAGAAGTGATGGGACCAGTTGTCATGATCTTCGTTTTCTGAATGTTGAGCCTTAAGCCAACTTTGTCACTCTCCTCTTTCACTTTCATCAAGTGAAAGTTTTTAGTTCCTCTTCACTTTCTGCCATAAGGGTGGTGTCATCTGCATATCTGAGGTTCTTGATATTTCTCCCGGCAGTCTTGATTCCAGCTTATGCTTCTGGGAGTTGCAAATTAAAAATGAGATACTACTACACACTTATTAGAACACCAAAATCCAAAACACTGACAAGACCAAGAGATGGTGAGGACGTGGAGCAACAGAAATTCTCATTCACTGCTGGTGGGAATGCAGAAGGGTAGAGCCACTTTGGAAGAGTTTTATTCTTACAGAATCAAACATGCTCCTACCATATGATCCAGTGGTGAATCAAGTGAAGTGAAAACTGACATCCACACAAAAACGTGTACATGAATGTTTATAGCAGCTTTATTCATAATTGCCCAAACTTTGGAAATAACCAGATGTCCTTCAGCTGGTGAATGGATGAACTATGATACAATGGGCATATAGACAATGGAATACTATTCAGTAATAAACAGAAATGAGATACCAAGCCAAGAAAAGACAGTGAGGGACTTTAAATGGATATTATGGAGCAAGAGAAGCCAATCTGAAAAGGCTCTATGGTACGTAATTCCAACTGCATGACATTGTGGAAAAAGGAAAACGAGATAATAAAAAGATCAGCGGTTGCCAGAGGTTTGCAGGGCGGAAAGAATGGGTGGAACAAGGGATTTCTGGGGAAGCGAGACTGTTTTGTATGATACTCTACAACTTTGGTTGTTAATGTCATTATACATGTTGTCCATACCCACAGAATGTACAGCACAAAAACCTGAGCCCTAAGGTAAACTGGGCTTTAATAACAGTGAACCAATATTGGTTCATCAGTTGTAGCAAACACTTAGGCAAGATAGTCATAGTAGGGAGAACTGGGGAGGGGAAGATGGAGTGTATGGAAACTCTCTACTTTCTGATTAGACTCTTCATAAACCTGAAACTGTTTTTTTTTAAAAAGTTGACCTTAACAAAAACAGGCCTCAGAGTATAAAGTTTAAAAATGTAAAGAAAACAGACTAGTTAACCATATCAATTTTAATATTTATTCACAGTTTAAAAGTTTCCCAGCAACACAAGAGTATTTTAGCTTTGAGACATTAAAACTACAAATATATGTATATGGCCATTATCACTAATATTAATATAAATTACTCTTTAGATTTTAACATTTTCCAACAAGGTGAGTCTTGTGTACAAAAATACCATATTCTTATTATCTTATAATGTGTCTTTATATAATGTCCACAAAATGATACCAATTGTATTTGTTATAAAGTCATAAAATGCATAAGATATCAGCAGTTTGATAACATTATTCTTTAAAAAAGAATATCCAGTCCATAAAATGACAAGCTTAAATAGACCAGTTCTAAGTTCAAAATGTCAATTTTAAATACGAATTTAAAAATTAAGAAAATATGTTGTGAGATCACTGCTATAGCAACCAAATGCATTTGCTCTTCAGAGCAAGTGTGACATTCAGAGCTGAGTCAGTGATCTGTCTGCAGCAGCAGCAGCAGCAGGAATTTGCTTTGGAGAACAAGCCGGCATACTGTGGTGGGAACACAGAAAGAATGCATCTTGAAAGTAATGAACACACTTGATGTGAAGATGACAGAACCTTGACTTGGTTAAGCTGGAAGTCGTCAAGCATTGGGTTTGATGGTCATCATCACTGCACAGCAGTTGTATCGGTCAAAATCAAATAGACTCTACTATAATCAGGTGACATAATTTTGAAATCTTTGTTAAAGAAGTATTTCTAAAAAAGACACCCTGCTCTAGGCTGGAGTTATCATTGCTCCCCAAATTATGTCATTCCAAAAGAGGAAAATGATGAATTACCATCTTTTATAAATTACCGTTGCCAAAATGGTAGAGTAGAACCTTGGTCACAAAGAACCGTAACTGACAGCCCACAGCCATCTATGTAATTGCTGTAAAAAACCAAAACTTTGAGGCCAAATGATGAAGTATTAGTTGGGACAAATATAAAACACTCGAAACATGTAATTTCTGGAGGCATTTTTCTTTTGTAAAAAAAGCTTCATAGAGTATGTAGTATCTATTAATTTGTAGATCAAATACTTAATACTTTGGCAAATAAAGTTTATTCAATACTTTTAAAGTCCTACCCGTATATCAGCATTGTGGGCAATGATGCTAAGAAAACGCATTTCATTTCTAGGAAAAAAATAAGATAGATGATTTTTACTCTTCAGAGTACCCACTATTATATATTTCTTCCAGAACAGGGTAGAAATAGACAGAATGTGTCTTTATATAATGTCCACAAAATGATACCAATTGTATTTGTTATAAAGTCATAAAATGCATAAGATATCAGCAGTTTGATAACATTATTCTTTAAAAAAGAATATCCAGTCCATAAAATGACAAGCTTAAATAGACCAGTTCTAAGTTCAAAATGTCAATTTTAAATACGAATTTAAAAATTAAGAAAATATGTTGTGAGATCACTGCTATAGCAACCAAATGCATTTGCTCTTCAGAGCAAGTGTGACATTCAGAGCTGAGTCAGTGATCTGTCTGCAGCAGCAGCAGCAGCAGGAATTTGCTTTGGAGAACAAGCCGGCATACTGTGGTGGGAACACAGAAAGAATGCATCTTGAAAGTAATGAACACACTTGATGTGAAGATGACAGAACCTTGACTTGGTTAAGCTGGAAGTCGTCAAGCATTGGGTTTGATGGTCATCATCACTGCACAGCAGTTGTATCGGTCAAAATCAAATAGACTCTACTATAATCAGGTGACATAATTTTGAAATCTTTGTTAAAGAAGTATTTCTAAAAAAGACACCCTGCTCTAGGCTGGAGTTATCATTGCTCCCCAAATTATGTCATTCCAAAAGAGGAAAATGATGAATTACCATCTTTTATAAATTACCGTTGCCAAAATGGTAGAGTAGAACCTTGGTCACAAAGAACCGTAACTGACAGCCCACAGCCATCTATGTAATTGCTGTAAAAAACCAAAACTTTGAGGCCAAATGATGAAGTATTAGTTGGGACAAATATAAAACACTCGAAACATGTAATTTCTGGAGGCATTTTTCTTTTGTAAAAAAAGCTTCATAGAGTATGTAGTATCTATTAATTTGTAGATCAAATACTTAATACTTTGGCAAATAAAGTTTATTCAATACTTTTAAAGTCCTACCCGTATATCAGCATTGTGGGCAATGATGCTAAGAAAACGCATTTCATTTCTGGAAAAAAATAAGATAGATGATTTTTACTCTTCAGAGTACCCACTATTATATATTTCTTCCAGAACAGGGTAGAAATAGACAGCTGTCAACATTTCCCAGGGTCAAGGGGACTTGCGTGGACTCCATAGCGTGACACCGTGGGGCTTCACGCTGGATTCCTACCGGTGGCCTCCATACTTGGCCACCCAGTCTGTCCTCCCATGCACGGGGGACACTGGCTGTGCACGGCTCACAATATTTAGATTCTTGGCTGTAGGATTATAAGTAGGTCCTGAAAACTGCCCCCGACCAGTTTTGGTGTTCCAGGGATATTCTGAAAGAAAGCACAATCAGAAATTAGAATTTTATTCAGGTGACCATGCAAAATAAAGCAGTTCATTTTATGGGGAGGAATCTGAATTTAAAAGATTAATTCAGTGTTTTCTAAAGTTTTTTTCATATATGCATATACATATATAAACACCAAGAATTCTAGTGTAGAATTGTGCTGATGCCAGTTAGCATTTTCAGTAGCCTCAGAGCCATAATTTCTGGTTTATTGTTCTGACACTGTAGCGCCCATCATTTAGATAGGCAATACCATCTTGGGTGACCAAGAGCAGCTCCTTGGTCTCAGTTGAATGGACAATACCCACAGGGTGGTTGTTCAGTCGCTAAGTCGTGTCTGACTCTGCGACCCCATGAACGGCATCCCCAGGGAGCAGGCCAGGCTCCCCTGTCCTTCACTATCTCCCTGAGTTTGCGCAAATGTCCAGTGAGTCGTTGATGCCATCCAACCATCTCATCCTCTGTTGCCCCCTTCTCCTCTTGCCCGCCGGCTTTCCCACAGTGTTGATATTTATATCACACTGTGGTTACATCTAAATGACACTTGAACACAGTGTCACTACAGAAAATGCATTCAGAACTGTCAGTCCTGCAAAGTCTGACTTCGTGGCATCCCATAGTACTTTCCTCTTTAAACTGGAAAATGTGGTTTTAAGTCGAGAAACTTAAATGTTTTATTGGGCAACTGATGGATACAACATGACCCCAAACCTTTCCTAAACCTTTCATCACGAGGCTCATTTTATTCATACTTAGATTTGGCTGATGAAAACTTTGTGAAACATTTTGCTGTGTTAGACATTTGTTACCTGAACAATTTATAAGCTCTGATTGCTTGAACATCTCAAATGACAAAATCATTTTATAGAGAACTTTTTAACCTCCTCAGCCCCTCCTTTGCCCCTTCCTTCCTTCAAACTGGCAGCCAAGGGTCAAGCTGTTCTCACTTGAGGGTCCATCTTTCTGTTTAGGATTTAAATACCTTTCTGACACTGTGGTCGGTGCCATTCTTGGATTATCCCCTGTAGGAGTCAATTTTGAAACGACTAACCATTCCGTACACTTAATACTAGCTCTGCTCTATTTATCTGCATGGTCTTCCCACTTTTTCTGTAGAATCAAGAGTGTAGAGGCACTCATGGGGGCAGGTGGGTCCGGACGTGCTGCTAACCTTGGCTCAAAGGAACATAGCCTTAAGTGAGGCGCCATCCTGGTGACGCTCACCCGGGGGGTTGGTGGTTTGATCAGGACAGAGAGGCCAGGAGCTGTTTCTTGGTTTTAACAGGTCATTTCATCCCACACTTACTGGGTTGAAAGTTCTCAGAGGCAATACAAAGCTCCCTAACAAAGACAGGGACCGCGTCTAGAAGGGCCAGTTAACTGTGCCTGTTTTCTAGAAACCGCCCTTTAGTTGTAACCCACGAGGATTCAGACCAGCATCACTATGATAAATTAGTGCCCTCACATCTGAAGACCCCAACTGAGCAGAATGGTGCCGCGGGCGGGCGGAGGAGAGGGCACTTGGGAGGAGGCCACCGGTAGCTCAGAGAAGGGGAAAGGGAACCCGTCCCTACGTTACCAGTGGGTGAGAAGCGAGGGCCCGGGGAATAACACCCAGAGCAGCTTTCTCTCCACATCGGGACTTAGTGACTAAGTCCTAAATGCATTTGAAGGAGACTGTGTTCAGGTTTGTAAAAGCTTCTTTCAAAAGGGAATATTTTGCAAGTGAGGCAGGAGTCTCCTGAGAAGTAACTTTTAGGACTCCAGCCCCCTGGGGGTGAAGAATCTGGTAGCCCACCCTGCACCACCCCTAGGGCGGAGCTGAGAGCCCATGGACCTGGCTGTGTTTTAAAACCTGCATGTATCCTCTCAGGGGCTTTAACCCCTTGCCCAAAAACAAGTTCTTTGTTGGCCAAAGGAAAAGGTGTTTGCCTCTAGTTAAGAACGTGATCTGTAACTTTTAGCAAGACAGAAAACCTCTGTGCAGTGGAGCGCCGCAGAGGCGCTGGGAGAATTCAGTGAGTTACCATGCCTGGGGGCAGGCGGTGTCTGAAGCAAGTCCCTGCTCCAAGTCCCTGCGGCTGTCAGAGCAGCGGACAGGGAGGTACAAGGGGGCTCAGGGAGGTACAAGGGGGCTCAGGGAGAGGTACAAGGGGGCTGGGGTGAGAGACGACCTGGCGGGGGAGGCAACAGCTAATCTCACGTTTCTTTTCCAAACGAGGATGAGGACTAGAGCAGAGAAGGAGGCCGAGAGATGGGGAAATAGTTGAGTAAATACGGTAATGACCTGGTTTTATTCTCTTGTGGGAAACTGTCACACCAGTGGGAGAGCTGGAAGACACATCTCTTCCAAAACAGTGTTTTCCTAAGGATTTGCATTGACCACTTGAGAATGGTTAATATTTACTTCTTTTTTTTACCTTTCCTCCTATCACGATCTGTAGGAAAATCTGATAAGCAGAGTAAATGGAAGAGATGAAAAGTTATGAGACAGCATTTTACTTAAAAAAATGAAACCAGGAATATGCACGCTAATCTGACAGGATAATTAATATATAAAGGCCTCCAATCTCTTATTAAAAGTATGTTCAAAAATACTCACTTTTACTTTCTCAGAATAATTTTGAGACATTCTGATTTTCTGTCTTCATATTAAAAAGTGCTTGCAAGCTGTGGCTAATGACTCGTGATAAGGCTGGCTTAAAATATTTGAGGCTTTATTAAAAGTATTGCTGTATAAAATTACTTATATATTTTGTTTCAGCAGAGAAATCCTGAAGCAATTTTTCACACAAATACGGTAACTGAACACTGCTTAAGCACTTCTACCGTGATGAGACGTAAAATATGAAAGTCCAGTGGTTTTTACAATTTTACCTCCAAGAGTGTGAACTTTAAAGACTGCTGACTCTAACCAGGAGTTCTAATATAAGATCCTGGCTGGGAGAAGACTTTTGAAGTCAACTCGCAAAAATTAAACTGTAACTTGGTACCTCATCAGACTTGAAGCCATCTGCCTCAGTGTTTATTTCAGGTGCTTTAATCAGGCCGGATATCTATTTTAGACTGAAGTAATTTAGACAGCATTCATGGTCCAGCCTTGCCAACCCAAGCTCAGAGTCCTCACCTCCGTTTCACGAGCATCCCCCTGAGTGTGGCTGTTGCAGGCCACACCACTGCACAGCGGTGACCTAACCAGCCCCACAGCGGAGGGTGGGGAAGGAGACTTCACCACCTGCCCTACTGCAAGGCAGCTGCCCGCCAGAGTTCCGCTGTTTAGTCCTAAAGCCTCAGACGGACCTGCAGAAGAGCCGCCCGCTAACTGACGCTTAGCGGAGCCTCAGCATCTCGTGATTTTGCGCAGTGCCGGGCACCAGGCAGGGAGCGCCGAGAGAGACATCCTCTCACATCTCATTGTGAGCGCAGCACTCTCCCTGGACTTACACGAACAGGGTCAGTCCCAGCTCCGCAGTTTACGAGCTGAGTGACCCTCAGTGAGCCTCTCACAACGCCAGCTTCCTGGGCTGTAAAAGGTTGACCTGACGAGGTCGTTGGGACAATTCAGTGGCAACATCCTTGTGTAAGTGACTCCTGTCATTAGACTCATCAAACCATATCTTTGGAAGGAAAACGGGACATTTTGGCAAAAGCAATTAGAACTGTAGCTAATAGATGAGACTAATTAAGAAATCTTCACTCAGGAACAGTGACTACAGTCTCTGGACGCTCCATTCTCATCAGAATTCTCAAAAACTGTTATCTGAAGTTGTTCTTACCTGAAGCAGTTGCACCAAGCGGTGCTAAGTGTATCCTCTGGCCAGCTGACCCCACTTCTTTTTTGAAAAAGGAAGGAATATATCCTGACTGATTGTAAGGAGCATAACTTCCAAGATTTCCTAGTGATGTATCATAAAGTTTCAGAGTCAAAAGGTTAATACTTTTAAAGCACCGGAGAGTAACTGTGACTACAACCACTACTACTGCTAAGTTCTACTTGGAGGGAATCCTCTATATTTCACGCGAGGTACTGCGAGCTTACAGGCACTCACTCCCATTCAGTCCGCATAACAACCCCCTTAGAGGCATGTTACCCACGCCTGACCTGGCTAAGTTCTCACAGTAAGTGACCAACGTCGAACGTGAACCCAGAAGGTCACCCTGAACGCCCCTGGGCTTGTATGACTCCGGTTCGTGACCTGAGAGTGGGTTTCCTTCCAGGAAGCCCCGTCCCTCCGGGCACTTCATCGTCCTGTGGAATCACCCTGGCGCATGTGCCTGTCCTCGTGGGGGTTGTTGTTTGGACTGAGCCAGGTGGATCGGGAGCGCTTAGCACGGGACCTGCTGTCCAACACGCCATCGCCCTCCATCGCTATCAGTGAAAATACGCTTTCAGTTATTTTCAGCAGATGTGCTTGATTTCTATAGATGGTCATAATTTAAGAAGACAAGCGTAGAGCTTTTTTGAGAGCAAGTTACGCTTAGCATCCCAACGACTGAGGACGGAGGCCGCTTACAGTGTGGACGCTCCCGTCTCTCCTAGTTTTGATCTGACCCCTGGAGGCAGGTGCCCTTGGCCATCACAGGGGCCTCTTACGACAAGGTTTGGGATAGATGTTGAGAGGCACATTGGACAGGAGATTCAGAGGACACACTGTACCCATTTACTATGCCCAGAAGTTACCTTGTGGCTCCTCTAAGTTTTCAGGGAAACTTTCATTGCATGATAGCTTTTCAATGGGTTTGATTATGCTTTCTTCTAAAGAGAAGGCAGACAGAAGGAAAGAATGAACAAGAAGGAGACTGTTAATAGGAAAAGCAGAGGGAAAAATGGATTCCAGGATTAGTGAAAAGATTCCTAGAGAGACCTTAAGAGGAGAGCATGTTTTCTGTGCAAGCACCGCTTTCATTTGCTGTCGATCCTCTGTTCCCCTGAGGCTCAAAGCTGTGGGGCTGTCCTTTGACTGTATTCAACCAGTCGGCCCACCGAATACTATTTTTAAGTAACTGAGAAAAAAAAGAAGTGTCGGACATCTCAGCACTGTTAGCTGGATAGGTTGAGTCCCCACAGCATGGAGAAAGCTTGTGAGCTATCCAGAGTGTGTGAAGGCACTCAGAACTCCTCAGCTGCTACAACGGTGCCCCTCACCCTCTTGATCCAATGCCACCTACATTTCCTTTCTTAAAAAGAGCTCACTTCCAGCTGCTATCTAAAATCTTTCCTCGTAAGTCTTTGCAATGCCAAAGGAGTACCTTCTGGCATAGTGTGATTATAGACATTTAAAAACAAACTATTACATCTCTCTCTTAAATACAACCAATGGAATCTAAATACCATAGTGATTTTACCCTCACCAATACTGATTTAAGAAATGCAGGACCGCAGTCCTTTGTGGCAGGCAGAGAATTTCACATGAATCTCTTTTCTCTGTAAAATTTTATTTTTCTAAATACGTCAACTCATTTTATCCAAACATAATGTTAGATTTAAAGTTTTTAACCAGTCAAAAATATGTATAGATTAAAACCTTTAAAAAAGGGTCTCATAACCAACCATAAGAATATTAAAATACTTTTTTCCTGTATTAGTTAGAATGATTCGTTGCATATAATAAAAAGGTAAATATTATAAAACTTGATTATTAAAAATGAAAGGCTGGATTTCTTTTAAATTCATCTCCTGATGAGAAAGATAGAACCTTATACAAATGGTTCATGTATCCATAAATAAATACAGCATACTCAGTCATGTCTGACTCTTTGAGACTCCGTGGACCATAGCCTGCAGGCTTCTCTGGCCATGGATTTCCCAGGCAAGAATACTGGAGTGGGTTGTCAGGCTGTCCTCCAAGGGATCTTACTGACCTAGAGACTGAACACCCATCTCCTGCATTGCAGAT
Organism: Madoqua kirkii; assembly: GCA_006408675.1. Classification (NCBI taxonomy): domain Eukaryota; kingdom Metazoa; phylum Chordata; class Mammalia; order Artiodactyla; family Bovidae; genus Madoqua; species Madoqua kirkii. The sequence continues at coordinate 25,317 of SJYC01052034.1, forward strand.
GGATTCTTTACTGCTGAGCCACCAGGGAAGATAAGGTAAATATTATAAAACTTGATTATTAAAAATGAAAGGCTGGATTTCTTTTAAATTCATCTCCTGATGAGAAAGATAGAACCTTATACAAATGGTTCATGTATCCATAAATAAATACAGCATACTCAGTCATGTCTGACTCTTTGAGACTCCGTGGACCATAGCCTGCAGGCTTCTCTGGCCATGGATTTCCCAGGCAAGAATACTGGAGTGGGTTGTCAGGCTGTCCTCCAAGGGATCTTACTGACCTAGAGACTGAACACCCATCTCCTGCATTGCAGATGGATTCTTTACTGCTGAGCCACCAGGGAAGCCCAAATAAATATTATTTATTACTAAAATCAGAATTCAGCTTCAATTTTTTTTAAGATGGGAAGTAACAAGAAATCTCTAGAAATCTCATAAATGCATAGTAGGAAATGAGAGGTGTTTAATTACAGCCTTATGACTGTAGCCTTTGAACTCTGTCCAGAGTTACCAAATATCACACAATGATCTCATAGAAAATGATCTAAAATTTTTTAAAAATTGTATGCTGGAGTACAGTGGAACTAATACAATACTGTATTAGTTTTAAGAATGATTTTTAATTATCATGCAGCTGTAACTCGGGTTCACCTTCCACTCTTTTACAAGAACTGGAAACCACCTGACTTAAAAAGAATCTGTCCCCCAGTCATCAGAGGGACCCACTGCCTCAGCACTGACACCAAGACATCAAATTGGCCCTCTGACTGGCACCCCAGGCATTTTTACACTTGAGTGGTGGGTGTGAGAGTGGTGACAAGTCTTTTCTTTTGTAAAATAGGAGAAAAGAGATCCCTGCTCAGGCAGATCCGTTTTAGGAAAGGACCCACAGAGAAGTTAAGGTCTAGCAAGTGAGTTCCTGAAAACTCTCCATGCTGAGGACCAGCTGGAAACCCTCCTTTGCTCCCAAAGGCATCTTGTTTGGAAGAAGGCAGCCACAGTACATTTAAAAGTAAAAATCTGCAGAAGGAGAACAACGTAAATTCATACTTTGATGCAATCTTGCTTTACCTGCGTTATTCCTTCTGAAAGCAAGTTCTGCCCCCAAGGATCCCAGTGACTTAGGAAACAACTGGTTGTTCCAGATATATGGGTTCATATCCTTTCCACTGGCAACCAGGGACACGTTCTTGGGGTTTACACCTTAGAAGGACAAAACAGTCATTTCAGAGGTTAGAATGTGATCGTAAACTTGAAGGGAAGATATACATTAAAACTAAGACTAGAAATAACTTGAGGGAATGGAAATAAATTTTGGCTGTAGGGTAGCAAATACTTGCTATATGGACCCTGACACCTTCCTAACCCTCAATACAATAACCTGAAATCCTCACAGTGTCTTTCAGAAATGTAAAATTTTTTAATGCATATAATAATAAACATTGGACATTTCCTGCTAAATGTTTTGTAAAATCTGAGATGGCACAAAAGTCTTTTTCCAAAAGACATTTCCATGTCACTCACTCATTTTGAGTGTGCGATCTATGCCAGACCCTTCTTGGTTGGGTTCAAGCTGGGAAAACGTGCTGGATTCAGCTGGAAAAACAGACATGTGGCCAAGAACCCAGGGGAACTGACAAGTTGGGAAGTACACGTCAAGATTCATCTGGCAAGCTTATTTGCATGTCAGATACAGTAAAATCTCAACAGTTTATTTATGATTTTCCAAAATCTTGGAAAGGTGGAATCAGCCTTCATTACTCAGTGGTCAGAGGGTATTGGCTTAATATGTTTTAAAGAGATTTGAACACTTCCTGAACTTACTGTCTTTTTACTGATAATTACATTTGGTTCAGTTTAGGAGACACCAGAGGCATCACACTGTCTAAGCCTCTAGGGCGTATCTGTAGGGTTCTCTGCCACTAATGTAGCGAGTCAGAGACTGTCTCCAGGTGATACAGGCTCTGGCTTGTCACAGACTGAGCTTCTTGGCAAGGTTTCATGTTTCTGAGACATATAATATCCCTTGTTTAAAAGCCAGAAACACGCCTGGTGGTTCCGACTTGAGGCTCAAGGTACTTATCATCAGTTCTCTAAGGAAACATTCCATCAGGTAAATCATTTCCCTTTATTACAGGATGTAGCTCCTTACGGATTTTGGTTTCTAATAAAATACCTACAAATAGAACTACAATAAGCAGTTACCCAACAATAAAGAAGATGCACCAAGTAGCAATTACTCAGATTAAAAACATCTTTAAATATTTACCCACAAAGAAGGTATCAGGTCAGGGGAAAAAATTACAAATCTATCGAGGTGAACATTTTTTATAGTTCAACAAAGAATGGGCCCTGAATAGTCATTTTAATACAATTAGCCTTGCGATACTCCGAGTTCTTAGAAGTACATACATACTACAGTATTGAAGGTGACTGCCTCAATTCTTTGTCTTTTTAAAGATTTCAGTTTTCTTGGAAATAGACAAGATGTAGAATTTTAAAACATGTATTAATTTACAGGCTTTTCTAGACCACCTACTTAAACAGTCTTTAACAGAGGCAGAAATCACTCTACTATCATCCCTCCCCTCAAAGGAAATTAAAAAGTCAGTTAGCAAATATTTACCGAGCACCTCCTGCATGCCAGGCGGTGTGTGTGGCACTGGGGAAAAGTGAACAGAACCCACCCGTCTCTGCCCCTGTGGCTCTTACGGTCTGCTGCTGCTGCTGAGCGCTTCAGTCGCATCCAACTCTGTGCGACCCCATAGGCGGCAGCCCACCGGGCTCCCCCGTCCCTGGGATTCTCCACTGGAACACTGGAGTGGGTTGCCATTTCCTTCTCCAGTGCATGAGAATGAAAGGTGAAAGTGAGGTCGCTCAGTCGTGTCTGACTCTTAGCGACCCCATGGACTACAGCCTACCAGGCTTCTCCGTCCATGAGGTTTTCCAGGCAAGAGTACTGGAGTGGGGTGCCATTGCCTTCTGCGCTTACAATCTACTCTGATAAAAAGGGAGATATCAACAGCTGTAGAGAAGCAATTAGCAGTGTGGGGATTATTTAGAAGAATCTCATGCCAAGGTGGGGGGGGGCTGAAAAACAGAAGCAATTAAGCCAGTCTCTCTTTTAAAAAGGTACTTTAAAGCTGAAATGTGAATCATGCTGGGGACTTGGTAGTGGGTAGGGAGGTGTGTTTCTGCAAGGGAAAGAACCTGGAGCCAATCGCAAGGATGGAGGGGGGTAGGGGGAACGGGACGTGGCCTGAATGGGGCTGGATCGAGGGGCGAGCGGGCAGCAGATCCCAGAATTCGTGTCTTGCTAAGAAATTGAAAATACAGTTGGGAGGGGCACACACAGAAATGACACAGGACTCTGGATTCACCAGGTGGAAGGAAGGACTATATGTGATAATGAGACTCGAGAAGCATCCACCAGAGCCGGGTTTCAAAAGTGCCAGACCCAGGAGGGGGACCACAGGGAGCTGCAGAGATGGTTAGCAGGCCCTCCGCACACTCTTTGCAACAACTGCCTTGAGATCATTAAGTACCTGAGGCTGACAGGGTGAGCTGATGACCGAAGCCCCACTGTAAGCAACAAAACCCAACCTCCGAGTTGCGCTCCAGTGCACAGCCAGTCAGCAGCAGGTCAGTAACTAAGACTCTCCCGTCTCTCTCCCTGAAGGCCAATGTCACAGTCCTTGTAGGCCAGTCCTTGTAGAATAATGTCCTGCTGCCCTGAAATTATATGGCACATTTCGGGAGCTCCCATGATCCTGAAGGTTGATGCTTAATAAGACCTTAATACTTGGCTTTATGGTTTAAAAGAAAAAAAGGCGGGGCCCAAAGGTAATATTCTCTGTTATTCCTGAAGATACTCAATGAGTAACTATGGACCATAAATAAATGTCAAAGATCACTTCTTTGTGTATCTGTTCTCTGCTGGCTCACAGTAGGTGCTCAGTAAATGTTTGTCCAAGTGACAGCTGCTGCTGCTGCTGCATCGCTTCAGTCGTGTCCGACTCTGTGCGACCCCACAGACGGCAGCCCACTGGGCTCTGCCATCCCTGGGATTCTCCAGGCAAGAACACTGAAGTGGGTTGCCATTTCTTTCTTCAATGCACGAAGGTGAAAAGTGAAAGTGAAGTCGCTCAGTCGTGTCTGACTCAGCGACCCCATGGACTGCAGCCCACCAGGCTCCTCCGTCCATGGGAGTTTGCAGGCAAGAGTACTGGAGTGGGATGCCATTGCCTTCTCCACCAAGTGACTGAGCTGAGCTCAATTCTAGTTTCAATTCTCACCCAGCTCTAGAGGGGCCATCTTTGAGACAATGTGTCAGAACAGGATACAGTAAGGCTCAGGTTTAGCATTCTGATTTTGAGTGTTACTTCAGTTCAGTTCAGTCGCTCAGTCGTGTCTGACTCTTTGTGACCCCATGAATCATAGCACACCAAGCCTCCCTGTCCTTCACCAACTCCCGGAGTTCACTCAGACTCATGTCCATAGAGTCAGTGATGCCATCCAGCCATCTCATCCTCTGTCATCCCCTTCTCCTCCTGCCCCCAATCCCTCTTAGCATCAGGGTCTTTTCCAATGAGTCAACTCTTCACATGTGATGGCCAAAGTATTGGAGTTTTAGCTTTAGCATCAGTCCTTCCAATGAATACCCAGGGCTGATCTCCTTCAGAATGGACTGGTTGGATCTCCTTGCAGTCCAAGGGACTCTCAAGAATCTTCTCCAACACCACAGTTCAAAAGCATCAATTCTTCGGCGCTCAGCTTTCTTCACAGTCTAACTCTCATATCCATACATGACCACTGGAAAATCCATAGCCTTGACTAGACAGACCTTAGTCGTCAAAGTAATGTCTCTGCTTTTGAATATGCTATATAGGTTGGTCATAACTTTCCTTCCAAGGAGTAAGCGTCTTTTAATTTCGTGGCTGCAATCACCATCTGCAGTGATTTTGGAGCCCCCCCAAAATAAAGTCTGACACTGTTTCCACTGTTTCCCCATCTATTTCCCATGAAGTGATGGGACCAGATGCCATGATCTTCATTTTCTAAATGTTGAGCTTTAAGCCAACTTTTTCACTCTCCTCTTTCACTTTCATCAAGAGGCTTTTTAGTTCCTCTTCACTTTCTGCCATAAGGGTGGTGTCATCTGCATATCTGAGGTTATTGATATTTCTCCCGGCAATCTTGATTCCAGCTTGTGCTTCTTTCAGCCCAGGATTTCTCATCATGTACTCTGCATGTAAGTTAAATAAGCAGGGTGACAATATACAGCTTTGACATACTCCTTTTTCTATTTGGAACCAGTCTGTTGTTCCATGTCCAGTTCTAACTGTTGCTTCCTGACCTACATATAGGTTTCTCAAGGGGCAAGTCAGGTGGTCTGGTATTCCCATCTCTTGAAGAATTCTCCACAGTTTATTG
>SJYC01052035.1:0-18789 GCA_006408675.1 Madoqua kirkii
GACAATATACAGCTTTGACATACTCCTTTTTCTATTTGGAACCAGTCTGTTGTTCCATGTCCAGTTCTAACTGTTGCTTCCTGACCTACATATAGGTTTCTCAAGGGGCAAGTCAGGTGGTCTGGTATTCCCATCTCTTGAAGAATTCTCCACAGTTTATTGTGATCCACACAGTCAGAGGCTTTGGCATAGTCAATAAAGCAGAAATAGATGTTTTTCTGGAACTCTCTTGCCTTTTCGATGATCCAGTGGATGTTGGCAATTTGATCTCTGGTTCCGCTGCCTTTTCTAAAACCAGCTTGAACATCTGGAAGTTCACAGTTCACGTATTGCTGAAGCCTGGCTTGGAGAATTCTGAGCATTACTTTACTGGTGTGTGAGATGAGTGCAATTGTGCGGTAGTTTGAGCATTCTTTTGCATTGCCTTTCTTTGGGATTGGAATGAAAACTGCCTTTTCCAGTCCTGTGGCCACTGCTGAGTTTTCCAAAGTCGCTGGCATATTAAGTGCAGCACTTTCACAGCATCATCTTTTAGGATTTGAAATAGCTCAACTGGAATTTCATCACCTCCACTAGCTTTGTTCGTAGTGATGCTTCCTAAGGCCCACTTGACTTCACATTCCAGGATGTCTAGCTTCAGGTGAGTGATCACACCATCCTGATTATCTGTGTTTCTTAGGCTTCAATTTACAACCATGCTTCTGATCCAGAGTAAGCAGAATTGGTTAGAGCTTTCTGGTTAAAAAGGAAACCATCAGAGAGGTCTCGGATACCCTGAAATAACTTGAAAACTACATTAGGAAATAAGCAGAACTGGGAAAAGGGTGTTCGGGATTCATTTATCGTCTGCCCTTGTGGCTCAGACACTAAAGAATCTGCTTGCAATGCAGGAGACCCAGGTTTGATCCCCAGTTCGGGAAGATCCCCTGGAGAACGAAATGGCAACCCACTCCAGTATTCCTTCCTGGAGAATCCCATGGACAGAGGAGCCTTATGGGCTACAGTCCACAGGGTCGCAGAGTCAGAGGTGACAGAGCCACCGATACCATCCTCTGCCGAAACTTTTACAATCGCCTTTCCCACCACCAGAGGGCGAACTTCTATAGATAACAATCACTGATTTTATTTCAGTGAGGTGGATTCAGTTTCTAAAAAATGTCCCCCAGGAATCTGTGTTCTGAAAACCATGTTACACCCCTGCTCTTGCAGTCAGAACAGAACCTCCTCATGGTTTCAGCACCAAAACTGACACTGACTGGGGCCTTTGCACCTTTCCAAAGTGCACCCCCTCTTACGGTCTTAATTCTCACTCCTCTCACCCTGATCCTAAGGACTTCAGTCCCAAGACAAATCATCGCCCTCTCTCCCCAGATAGGGGCAGCGGCCCCGTGGCCATTCCCCCGACCCTTTTTGAGCCCCTAAGCGTGGTCTACCTAGCAGCTAGATGATCTTTTAAAAGCACACATCAGATTATTTAGGGAACATATATAAATTCTGTCTCTTAAAAAAAAAAAAAGCACTTGTAATGGAATCGCAGAACTGTCTGAATAAAGTTTCGCATTTACTGAAGGCACAGCTTTGGTGGGGAGGGTGGTGTTTTCTCTAGCACACTCATCATCTTATTTGTGGCTCCCAGGCATTTCTTGAGCCCATTTCACAGAGGCAGAAGGTCCAGAACAGCGCCTGGTGACAGGCGGGGCCAGCGGAGGGCTGCAACGGCAAGTCACGGGCGCCCTTTCGTCAAAGACTCAGAGACGCTGAAACATGACCTGCTAACATGCTTTCACCGCCAGGAAACATTTTGTGGTCTCTACTTACCTGGAAGGTATCTTGATTGTTTCAAATAGTACTGTTTGGCCGTGGAAGCAGCTGACAGTTCCGAATCCGATCTCAGGGTAACAGCAGCAGATAAGCTCTTGTTTTCCCTCATTGAGTAGCTGGAGCCTGCGGGCACCGACTCTGGAAGCCTCAAAAGTCAACACGAAAGGATGTCACTGGGTGAAGAACAGCAAGGTGACGCCGCTCGGCGTTCCCCACCCTCTGCACACCTTTTCAGACCCGCCAGTGGTTTCCATCAGCGTCCTTTGGCCGATAAGACACCCCTGAGTGTCAACTCCGGCTGAGCGGAGATCCGGCGGTGCACAGAAATCGTTCCCAGTACTGGACAGGTGCAGCCCAAAGGCTTCAGAACCAAGCAGCAATCGCCCTGTGTACAGTGTGTTTCCGGCTTTTTTTGTGTGTGTGTGTGTGTCTTTTTTGTCTATACCTGCGGCAGCTGTGAGTTCAGGGTGTGGCTAGATGTTGTGTTGAAAGGGGAGAGACTCTCAGCCGTGTCCACTCGTCTACTTCGGGGTGCGGCCCCACGAGGGTGTTGGGACATGCTTTGGGCTGGGCTAAGGAGGGCTGCAGTGGGAATAAGGGCTAGGAGAGATCCCAGACAAAACTCCCAGCGAGTCTAACGTCCTGCAGGGAAATAATGCGTTTGCGAGACATGCAGGGTCCCAGGAGAAGGGACCCCTGCTGCGCACCGCGATGGCCTCCCCCAGCCCTGGTTCGGTGCCGGATCGCAGGCCTCCGGTGTGCCGGCCTGGCTCTGTCTAGCGCAGAGGCCATTTCTCCGAGCAGCGGCCGTCGCTGCCAGAGAGATGGCTGTGGTTTTGGGTTTTTTGCTGCCTGTTGCTCTGAGTGTGGCCCTTCACCACAGCCTTCTCGCCGCTCCTCTGCAGAGGCCTGGCCACCGCGGCCGCTCTTGTCAGCTGTCTGACCCCAGGCCTCCGTGCTCACCCCCGGGAGACCCCTCCTCACCCACTCGAACCCCTGAGAGACGGATCTGAACCACTGGCCACAGCTTTGGGGTGGCCCTGAACATGGGGTGGCCCTGAACACAGGGAGCCCCGCCATCAGAAACAGACTTACTGGCGGTTCAAGAGGGAGGGGACACATGTATTCATGTTGATATCTGGCAAAAACCATCACGATATTGTACAGTAATTATCTTCCAATTAAAAATTTAAAAAGAGGCTGCTAGAGATAGCAAGCTTTCAAGAAAAGTCCAGAAAACGAGCAAAAGTGTTCAGAGCAGCAAGCAAACGATCCACTCGGAACACCACCAGCGAGGAAACCGTGAGCTTTATAGACTGTGCTTGGCTTTTTGCACAGAGGCGTGTGGGCTTCAAAGGGCAGTGACGGTGGATCGTAATTCAGCAGAGGCACACTCAGCGTTGAACTGATAACCCTGCACCCCACACCCTCAGCCAGTGATCCCGAGACTCGTTCCTGTGCGGAGGCAGGGGTCTAAACTTCCCCAGAGGGAAGCGCGGAGATCTGGGTTTGAGAGAAGAAAACGCCACCAAGCTACCTGTTACCTTTTGCCATCTACACTCATTTGCACTCAATGAGTAGAGTTACGTTGACACAGGCCGAGAAAACGTGCGACCTCCCTTACCGAAACGGGGACTCCTTTCTCTTCATCTCCTTGGACGAGCCCATGCTCGGCTTCTTGGAATGGGAGGCTCCAAAGTCACCGTCCTCCAGGTCTGCCCAGCCGTCTCCAGCCTTGAACACGGCCTGGCCCCAGCGCCTCCGGGCGCCTTTGTGGCCCAGGCCGCCGCCCGGCTTCTGTGGTGGGAAAGCAGCATCGCCGTCTTTAATCGGGGGCCGAGGGCTACTGTGTGCAGGCTGTCACATTCGGTGCTGCCTGTCCCCGTCCTCAAGGGGCTTTCCACAGAGTTAAGGAGACACACGGGTACACAGTGTTTTAAGATGCTGACAGAGACAGCGCAGGTTAAAAAGTGTGATAGGATGTTGAGAAAGATCTCTGTGAACCTGGGCTGTGGGAGGCTTGAGTACTTAGGATCAGAGCTGAGTCTTCGTTGACGTGTAATCTAGAAAACTGCCGTGGGTGGCTTTTTGGGCAAATGACCTAACTTTTCAAAGCCTTAGTTTCCTTCCCCTTAAATGGTGGTGGGGGGTGGTGGAGGAGAGGGGGATACAGTGTTTATATCTTCGTGTTTGGGGATTTGATAGTAAAATATATCAAAAGTTTTTAGCAGAGGCCCTTGCATGTATGGGCTTCCCTGGTGGCTCAGCTGGTTAAGAATCTGCCTGCAGTACAGGAGACCTGGGTTTGATCCCTGGGGTGGGGAAGATCCCCTGGAGAAGAGAAAGGCTACCCACTCCAGCATTCTGGCCTGGAGAATCCCATGGACTGTATAGTCCATGGGGTCACAAAGAATTGGACACGACTGAGTGACTTTCACTTTCTTGCATGTAAGTGTGCCTATATTAGGTATGTTAGGTATTGTTGTTGTTGTTATTCTACAGTTTGGAAAAGGAAATGGATGAAGTATGTCTTTTTAACAGAGTGTCAGTGGGTGTCCGGGGAGAAAAGGTAGACGGAGTTGAGTGGAGTGGATGTGCTGTGCTGTCGGAGGACAAGGCTGTAAAGACAGATGGGTGCTCTGTTATGCAGGACCTTCCACGAATCCCTAAGACACAGCGGCTGTCCTCTGGGCCGTGGAGAACACTGGATGTTTTTGAGCTAAAAAAGTGATGTGATAAAGGCCCCTTGTGGGAAAGGTCAGCCTCCTCAGAGAGGAGGCCTCTGCAGTTAGAGTGGCATGCAGTGACAAAGACAGCAGATTCGTCGTGGCTGGAATGCTCGGGAAAGCACATGCCTCTGTTAACAAGGAATAAAAGGTCTGGACGTGGTGTCTCTCTGCACAGAGGTCAAGGCAGGTGCGGCAGACACTGCTGGCTGCCCCTTCAGTGGCCACCCTCCTCTGTCTCCTTACTAGGCTTCTCTTCTGGGTGGTAGTCTGCCCGTGTAAAATACCTTAAAAAAATGCCAGCCTCCCTCGCAGCTCTGTGTACCCAGGGGCCACGATCTAGCCAGCGAGATGAGGTGCCCATCTGTTGGGAGGGGCTTCCGGGAGGACCAGCGTTAGGCTCTGCCGGTGGCAGGTACCTGTGTGTTCCACTCTTTCCCTTGGGGACGGCAGACGCAACCCCAGGGAGCAGCAGCCACCCGTGGGACCGGGAGCCTCCTGCTGAGCGTGGTGGTGGGGACAGGGAGACCGGGCAGGCCGGCGCCCTTTACGAGCAGCACACCACCCGCCTTCTTGCTGTCAGAGGAAAACACCCCTCCTGGTTTAAGCCACAAGGGCTCAGGTTCTGTCTTAAGTCACCGCGTGTGATCCTACAGGACACAGAGAAGGAGAGGCAGGCACGACTTCACAGGGTAAGCCCAGCTGTCTCAGAGGGGTGGCTCGGTAATAAGGAATGAGGAAGAAGACCTAGGCTGGGGCAGACAATGAGGCGGTTTTATTCAGATTAACGTGGGTGTTCTGAGGCTCACGTAAACTGAGAAATCCACAAGGTGACTGAAAATTGGGAATTTGGAAGCAAGGTCAGCAAATTCAGCTGCATTTGAAGCAAGAAGATGCTTAAAGAGTGGATATGCCATTGCTTGAAGCTGGTGGTGCCATAGTGATGGGTGATGCACAAAAAGTGGCGTTTGAGAGAGAATGAGCTCCATCCAGACTAAGGAGAACAAGGAGATCCAAAGCCTCAGAGGGGCAGAGTTAAAGTTACGCTTGTCTGAGCCTGAGACTCTTATTTCTGTTGAATTCTTATGTTAGGAGCTGCTGAACAACGCCAGTAACATCTAGTCGTCCTATGTCTGAGAAGATTGGAAAAGGGAAAGCATTAATAACTTTTATAAAGTAGCGGGTGGAGTTTTACGAACTCTACAGTAGTAAGTTTGGTACCAGCTGAAGGCAAAGACTCTAACGGCAGTCCCTAAAAGAGAGAGCGCGCTAGGAAAGAAAGGCGGTAAATAGTTCAGGTCACTTTGGGAAGGCACACGGGGGGCTGCATAGTGCAAGGCGCTGAGTAGCTATGAATGTGAATTTCCTTTTCTTTCCCTCCTGGTACGAGTCACCATTTTATGTGCCTTGCAAGGGAAAAAAAAAAGATAACCCTTGATGGCATGAGTGAACACAGCGTTCCGGAACTTTGGTGGTGATTCACCCAGTCTGTATTTCCTACCTGCTATCTGCCGCTAGTTCTGGGGAAGGGGAATGACGGACGGGGAGGGGACTCAAGGGGTAAGTCAACCATCAGAGAGTGCCGTCCCAGGGGATCCTGAGAGGGAACTGGGGGTGTGTTTCTCCTGGAGAAAGTGGCAGGTAAGGTAAGGGTGACTTTCCAGTATCTGAAGGCTGCCTTTCTGAAAAGCTACAGAAACCAAGGACTTCCCTGGTAGCCTGGTGGTTAAAAATCTGCCTTCAAATGCAGGGGCTACGGGTTTGATCCCTGGTCTGGGAGCTAAGAATTGGACACGACTGAGTGACTTTCACTTTCTTGCATGTAAGTGTGCCTATATTAGGTATGTTAGGTATTGTTGTTGTTGTTATTCTACAGTTTGGAAAAGGAAATGGATGAAGTATGTCTTTTTAACAGAGTGTCAGTGGGTGTCCGGGGAGAAAAGGTAGACGGAGTTGAGTGGAGTGGATGTGCTGTGCTGTCGGAGGACAAGGCTGTAAAGACAGATGGGTGCTCTGTTATGCAGGACCTTCCACGAATCCCTAAGACACAGCGGCTGTCCTCTGGGCCGTGGAGAACACTGGATGTTTTTGAGCTAAAAAAGTGATGTGATAAAGGCCCCTTGTGGGAAAGGTCAGCCTCCTCAGAGAGGAGGCCTCTGCAGTTAGAGTGGCATGCAGTGACAAAGACAGCAGATTCGTCGTGGCTGGAATGCTCGGGAAAGCACATGCCTCTGTTAACAAGGAATAAAAGGTCTGGACGTGGTGTCTCTCTGCACAGAGGTCAAGGCAGGTGCGGCAGACACTGCTGGCTGCCCCTTCAGTGGTCACCCTCCTCTGTCTCCTTACTAGGCTTCTCTTCTGGGTGGTAGTCTGCCCGTGTAAAATACCTTAAAAAAATGCCAGCCTCCCTCGCAGCTCTGTGTACCCAGGGGCCACGATCTAGCCAGCGAGATGAGGTGCCCATCTGTTGGGAGGGGCTTCCGGGAGGACCAGCGTTAGGCTCTGCCGGTGGCAGGTACCTGTGTGTTCCACTCTTTCCCTTGGGGACGGCAGACGCAACCCCAGGGAGCAGCAGCCACCCGTGGGACCGGGAGCCTCCTGCTGAGCGTGGTGGTGGGGACAGGGAGACCGGGCAGGCCGGCGCCCTTTACGAGCAGCACACCACCCGCCTTCTTGCTGTCAGAGGAAAACACCCCTCCTGGTTTAAGCCACAAGGGCTCAGGTTCTGTCTTAAGTCACCGCGTGTGATCTACAGGACACAGAGAAGGAGAGGCAGGCACGACTTCACAGGGTAAGCCCAGCTGTCTCAGAGGGGTGGCTCGGTAATAAGGAATGAGGAAGAAGACCTAGGCTGGGGCAGACAATGAGGCGGTTTTATTCAGATTAACGTGGGTGTTCTGAGGCTCACGTAAACTGAGAAATCCACAAGGTGACTGAAAATTGGGAATTTGGAAGCAAGGTCAGCAAATTCAGCTGCATTTGAAGCAAGAAGATGCTTAAAGAGTGGATATGCCATTGCTTGAAGCTGGTGGTGCCATAGTGATGGGTGATGCACAAAAAGTGGCGTTTGAGAGAGAATGAGCTCCATCCAGACTAAGGAGAACAAGGAGATCCAAAGCCTCAGAGGGGCAGAGTTAAAGTTACGCTTGTCTGAGCCTGAGACTCTTATTTCTGTTGAATTCTTATGTTAGGAGCTGCTGAACAACGCCAGTAACATCTAGTCGTCCTATGTCTGAGAAGATTGGAAAAGGGAAAGCATTAATAACTTTTATAAAGTAGCGGGTGGAGTTTTACGAACTCTACAGTAGTAAGTTTGGTACCAGCTGAAGGCAAAGACTCTAACGGCAGTCCCTAAAAGAGAGAGCGCGCTAGGAAAGAAAGGCGGTAAATAGTTCAGGTCACTTTGGGAAGGCACACGGGGGGCTGCATAGTGCAAGGCGCTGAGTAGCTATGAATGTGAATTTCCTTTTCTTTCCCTCCTGGTACGAGTCACCATTTTATGTGCCTTGCAAGGGAAAAAAAAAAGATAACCCTTGATGGCATGAGTGAACACAGCGTTCCGGAACTTTGGTGGTGATTCACCCAGTCTGTATTTCCTACCTGCTATCTGCCGCTAGTTCTGGGGAAGGGGAATGACGGACGGGGAGGGGACTCAAGGGGTAAGTCAACCATCAGAGAGTGCCGTCCCAGGGGATCCTGAGAGGGAACTGGGGGTGTGTTTCTCCTGGAGAAAGTGGCAGGTAAGGTAAGGGTGACTTTCCAGTATCTGAAGGCTGCCTTTCTGAAAAGCTACAGAAACCAAGGACTTCCCTGGTAGCCTGGTGGTTAAAAATCTGCCTTCAAATGCAGGGGCTACGGGTTTGATCCCTGGTCTGGGAGCTAAGGTTCCACTTGTCTCCTGACCAAAAGAGAAACAATACTGTAACAAATTAAATAAAGACTTTAAAAAAAATGTGAGGAAGAACTTTCTAGTAGTCAGAATTGTCCTAAAGGTAACGTGGACTCCTTAAGACCCTCAGGGTAGTTCAAAATCAGTGTGGACGTTTATTTACTTATTTATTCAACAGATATTTGTTGAGAATTTACCAAGTGCCAGACAGCTTCCCTGGTGGCTCAGATGGTAAAGGATCCGCCTGCAATGCAGGAGACCTGGGGTTTGAACCCTGGATCGGGAATATCCCCTGGAGAAGGGGATGGCTACCCACTGCAGTATCCTTGCCTGGAGAATCCCATGGACAGAGAGCCGGCGGGCTATAGCCTATGGGGTCACAAAGAGTTGGACAGGACTGAGCGACTCACACTTTCAGACGCTATTCTGGGTTCTGGGTCTGTACTGATAAACGAAACGATAAGCATCTTTCATATCTTTCCTGACACTGAGAGAATGCCTAGAAAGGAAATCCTCCTGGAACCAAACCATCTAAAATGTCATATTGGGCTACTTACGGTGGGCATGCTTTTGACGATACTTGGAAAGAGGGTTGGCGGCCTTTTCTGCTGACTGTGCTGTTTGAGTGATGGCTGGACACCCGAGTTCTGAGGCGGCTGGATAGGTCGCAGTGGCTGGTGGCTGTTCTTCTGCTGGGGAGGTCCGGCAGCCTGGTCGTTTATGTCCGGCAGAGGCTGAGGTTCTGGATCCGCTGCAGATGGCTTTGGTTCAAGTGGTTGCACAAGCTTATTTAAAGGCTGTTTCGATTCCAAATGATGTGAGGAAGGGCCTAATACTTGACCAACTTGAAAATATGGGTGTTTCAGTGCCTGCAGCAGCATGGGAGTAACAAATGAAAAATGGTTTCTCCTAAATTTATTGCATATACACTACCATCTGCCGTTGGGCTGGGCAGGTTTCACTCATCTGGGTAAGTGTCAAAGATTTACAGCGTCCACCTTTTCCCTTATGTGATGACTTTAAAAAGATACCCAGGAAAAAATAATTTGAGAACTAAATTTCATTTAAAAATTGAAAAAGTACACGTTAGTAGGAAGAATATAAGATTCACATTCAATAATTTTCACATCCAGTCAAAGCAAATGTTCTTTTAAAGACTTCATATGAAAACGAAATCTAGCTTGTAACATTGGCTGAATTTGAAAAATATTCAAACCAAAATGGTAGATACCGATAATGGTTTAGACTCCATAAAGGCATTAAGAGAAATGAGTTAAGAAAGCCTTCTATGTAGTTTGTTTTAAATGAAAAACTATTAACATCGTATAAAATTCAGGGTTATTCTAACTATAACTCCATATTGGCTAGCAATAAAAACGTTCTAAGAAAGACAATAACAAACACATACGTGTTAAAGCCTATTTTAACAGTATATCAGCAAAGAGAAGATTACTTAGGGGACAGAATATAAAAATATTAGTTAAAACAGGAAAGAAAATACTAGTAAAAATGGTCACTGATTGGATCAGTCATCAAACTGCTGCTATTACGTGGAAGTTGGATGGGGGGACCTGATGATTGGGTGACACAGTCTTGAGCAGGGGTTCTCGACTAGAAGACTTTGCCCCTTAGGAGATATTTTTTACTGTCACAATTCAGGGGATGGTAAATGCTCCTGGTGTCTAGGCATGCTGCAGGAATGCCGCTAAATATCCTACAATGAACAGGACAGCCTGCCCCCTACCCGTCCCTTCAGCAAAGAATTACTGGGCCAAAAATGTCAGGAATACCAAGGAGTACTCTGGCCCCTGGATGCGAAGGGCCAACATCGGAAAAGCCCCTGATGCTGGGAAAGATTGAAGGCGGGAGGAGAAGGGGACGACAGAGGATGAGATGGTTGAATGGCATCACCAACTCGATGGACATGAGTGTGAGCAAGCTCTGGGAGTTAGTGAAGGACAGGGGAGCCTGGGGTCACAAAGAGCTGTACATATAGATCTTTGTCATTATTACATGCCTGGATGGGGAGCGAAGTTCCCAGTTCTATTGTTGTGTGTGTGTGTGTGTCTGTGTGTGTGTGTGTGTGTGTGTGTGTGTGTGTTGGTGGAGGGTGGCTCCTTAAGATAACCAAGTCCGGTTCTCCTGCACCTCTTGCCCTAAGCCAGTCCCCACCCGCCATGTAGAGGCAGAGCCCTGACCCGCAGTGAACTTCTTAGCTGTGCAAGGGCAGACTGTGCAGGAGTAGAGGCAGCATCTAGAACTCAACCTCTCCCTAACTGTTTCCCTGCTTCCACTGAAATAGTGAACAAGAAAGAGGTTAAGGGCAGGGAGGTATGTTTTGGCAGAAGTGGGGGGGGAGTTTTATTCTGAGTTTTCCCCTTAGAAATTTAGTTCTGTCCCCTACCACACCTCATGCATATGTTAATTACACAGACACTGCTTGGTGGAACTCAGCCACTGTAGACAATTTAAATACATCAGTGCCTGGCAGCCAGGAGGCAAATTCTGAATCAGATAGTCCCATTAATTAGCATGTCAGTATTCCTCAGGCAAGAATGTACTCTTTATAAGAGTGTGTTTTGCAATTTCAAGGCTTCATCTGTAACTTTCCCCCTTTAAGATACTAGCTACCATCCTTAAAGAAACAGGAAATCTTTAAAAAATAATAACATTTTTTCCTATTTGTTTAGGGAATACTGATTGTATACAATAAGGAATGTATAGAAAGTTCTCAAGAAGAAATTAAAATTATCTCTAAAGTCAACACCAAAGAGAAAACAACTGCTCACATTTTGATGCTTTTCTTTTCAGTATTTTTTCTTAGTCTTTCATTTACATTATCTTTCATACACATACATATGGTGTGGCCAAAAAAATAAGTAAATTGTATTTACTATGAAAAATAATTGTTGAGTGATAGAAATTATAACAGTGAAGGTTCTGGCATAAGATACTTACAGTTGCAGAAGCTGTTAAGTCTGTAAATACACATATTTATAAAAAATGAAAACAGAAAAGCCTATTACCACTCAAAATATATTAAACTATGAGAATTCCTAATAGAAAATGACCCTATTAAAATATTTTGTGACGTGCCTATTGCCATTTACCTTAATTAACAATATCTCACTTCCACCAATTACTGACTATACAACATTGCACAAATTATGCAATGTCTGAGTTCCTCAGTTTGTTTATTTTTAAGCAGTGATAATTAGTGTACCTAATAGAGTTTTTGTGAGGACTGTCAGAAATTTTACATAAAGCCCCTGCTCAATAAATATTAGTTATTGTCATTAATTAATAATGGTATTACTCTTAACGACACAAGTACTAGGGTGGCTCAGATGGGAAAGAGCCTGCCTGCAATGCCAGAGACCTAAGATCGATCCCTGGGTCGGGAAGATCCCCGGAGAAGGGAATGGCAAACCACTCCAGTATACTGGCCTGGAGAACGCCATGGACAGAGGAGCCTGGTTGGCTACAGTCCATGGGTCGCAAAGAGTCGGACAGACTGAGCGACTAAGCACACACACGCCAGTACCTTCACTGCTGTAATGACTATCACTTACCAGATTATGATTTTCTTGTAATAAATACAATTAATTTTTGTGGCCATGCTGTGAGGCATGTGGGACACTTAGTTCCCCAACCAGGGATGGAACCTGTACACCTTCCTGTGGTGGAAACGTGGAATCTGAACCACTGGACTGCCAGGAAGTCCTGTTACAGATTACTTTAATATTTGATAGGGCAAACTGTCTGCCCTTACCACCATCCCCCAAGTTACTTATTCTCATTCAAGCCTGTCTTGGTTATTCTTTCCTAATCTGTTCTTCCAGTTTATCTTTAGAAAATATTTTCCCAAATTAAATTTTTAAAAAGCCAAACCATTATTTGGTTTATTTCAACACTTAATGAGTAGTTAAATAACAATAAGAACACCATAGCCCGTAATGACTTTTTAATTTATGCCGTTTGCAAATAAAACTGTGCTGTTTTTAAGACCACGAGACAAGATTCCTCTGTGGGTGCTGAAGATATAAATCACAAAGAAGCCAAGCGTGGGTATCACATGCTACCCTCTGTGGGAGCAGGAGAGAGGAGGCTCCATCCTGCGGAGGGATGACCGTGCTGTGTGGAGGGAACAGGAGAGCAGCGGAAATTCTACGAGGCTGTCTAACTGAAGAGATGCTCTTTTACCACCCATGACCAGTTGCTTCCTAATTAGCTTGTTCCATGCCTGAATTTTTATCATTAGAGATTGATTCCTTTCAGCCTCAACCTCCGTAGGGTTTCTCATTTGAACCACAAAACACAGAAAATCACTGGAGTGGCTATTTTTTGCAATCCTTCCAAGAATCTTACACGCCTGGAAGTTAATTCATTAGGTACAGTGGGTACCTTAAGTTTTAGAGCTTAATTCTTTTGGTAAAACTCTGGTCGAAAATAGACTTGTCTTTGCAAAGGAAGATACCCCCGATATAATAAAACCTCAAGTTAAAAGAAGAAAAAAAAGCTATACCAAGATTTGTCTTACCTGGCTTGCTGTTGGTCGTTTCTTTGGGTCCCAGTTCAACATTTCAGTCATAAGCTGAATGGCTTCGTTACTGGCATTGGGAATAAGAGTTTTTAGGTTTATAGGAACACACTGGGGAAAGCGGAAATTCATAGAGGATGCAAGCTGGTAGCCTTCTGGCCAGTCACTCTGTCGAAGGAATACATAAGTGGGGGAGAGACAGCAATCAGAAAGTTGTTTTTAGTGATCAGTTTAAAACAAACATAGTAACAATATAAAAATCACTCGTGTATGATGTGTTGACTCATAAATAAATGTGAACGTGCAATATCCGATGGCATACCTAGCCCAGTGCTACAAACAGTATCCACAGAACACTGAATTAAGAGTTAGGGGAGAAAATGAGAAGGCACTTTTATAAATTTCAAAATGTTAATGATGATGGTGATGATGGTACCCAGGTAATTTTGAACAACTAAGGACAAGTGATTTACACAGAGAAAAACTATTACAAAGACCCTCATTATATGTTAATGCATTGCCTCCAATGTCAAAAACTGCACACAGCTGGGAAATGACAGTTTTGTTCAACTTTTAATAGCTGCGTTAACTTGTCTATATGAAGTATGAGGCACACACCCAAGTAAGGTGTGATTATATACATTTAAACTTATTAAATAAGTACAGCTCGGAAAGCGAAGTCTAGCTCAGTGCAATAGTTAATTGAAAAGCCCTCATTTCAAGAAATTAAATATCTGTGGCAGAGGTATAGAAAAGTAAACAAGAAAAGGCTAAGAGAATATAAGATCTAGGACACTTGGCATTAATAAGTTGATTCCAATGGACATTCACAGAACAAGGAGGAAAGATTCTGAGCAAGGATGTCTCCATCAGCTGGTCATCTGCTCAAAGTTAAATATATGGAACTCTAAATATAGAAAATCTTCCCTTATGTTCTTCAAGGGAGGCAAGCACCATTTTCCCACAACCTGATAGAATTCTAGCTTCTGCAATCCTCATTCCATCCCAATTTTATTAAAAAAAAGATTATAAGAAAATTAACCGTTAAAGCATAAGCCTATTTTAACAATTAAAATACCAGCTAGCTTGCCAAAAGCTATAAATAATGAAAAGTTACAACTTAGGGACAAGAGTACTTACTTTTTTAGGAGTCCCTAAAACTTGGCAGATCTTAAAGATTTCATCGACCTCACTGGTCCCTGGGAAAAGTGGTCTTAATGTATACAGTTCAGCCATTATACTGCCAACAGCCCACACGTCGATGGGAGAGCTGTAAGCTGAAGATCGTAGTAAAACCTCAGGAGCGCGATACCTACGAAGAGAGAACACAAAATCGAACAGGCCGTTTTGGGTGTCGTTTCTGAGATGGAGGGACAGCAGGCTCTCATTTTGTCTGGGCGTGCATTTCCGTCAAGGACCGGGTGTGAGGTCCCTGGGAAAAGTGGTCTTAATGTATACAGTTCAGCCATTATACTGCCAACAGCCCACACGTCGATGGGAGAGCTGTAAGCTGAAGATCGTAGTAAAACCTCAGGAGCGCGATACCTACGAAGAGAGAACACAAAATCGAACAGGCCGTTTTGGGTGTCGTTTCTGAGATGGAGGGACAGCAGGCTCTCATTTTGTCTGGGCGTGCATTTCCGTCAAGGACCGGGTGTGTATCAGGCCATCTGCTCAGTGCTGGGTTTCTATTGAATGGAGCAGATTTTTCCTGACCACAGACACGTAGCAGAGCTCGAGACGAATATCAATGAAATGTCCAAGTGACCTAAGATAGGAACTCCAACAAACAGATGTGAAGATGCTATATAATATCCTAAGGAAAGAGGGGAAGCTCTGAATGGAAGCAGATACATCCTGAATGGGAACAGCTGTGTGATTTTACAATGCATTACATCCTGATACATTCATATGAAGGACAGAAAACAAAAGATTAACAGAGATTATCCCTGACTAGCGAGCTTTTTTCCCCTCTTTTTTTTTTTTAAGTTTATTTTATTCAAGTATAGTGATTTACAATGTTGTGTTAATGTCTGCTGTATAGCAAAGTGATTCAGTTATATGTGTATACATTCTTTTTCATAGTCATTATGGTTTATCATGGGATATTGAGTATATCCTGTGCTTATTTATCCTTTTTTTTTTTTTTTGCTTATCAGTTTGAAAGCAGCAGTTCCTCAACTGACTCAATTCCCTTAATTGATAATATAGTATATTCACAGAGTTGTGTATCCATCACCACAATCAACTTGAGAACATTTTCATTATCTCCCAAAGAAACCCCACATCACTCCAACAGCCCTGGGTCCAGCATCTCTAGTCTACCCCCTGTCTATTGATTTGCCTGTTCCATCACTTCACATCAATGGGACCATACACCGTCTGGTCTTTGTGACCAGCTTCTTTCACTGAACATGTTTTCAAGGTTTATCCATGTTGTAGCATGTATCAGAACTTCTTTCTCCACAAGCTGGAATCAAGATTGCTGGGAGAAATATCAACAACCCTAGATATGCAGATGACACCACACTAACGGCAGAAAGTGAAGAGGAGCTGAAGAGCCTCTTGATGAAAGTGGAAGAGGAGAGTGAAAAAGCGAACACACACACACACACACCTGTCTCTTATACACATCTCACTCATGTCTAATATAGAATCATTTTCTGATATATTTCTTCTGATCATTAATCTCTAAAATATATTTTAAATTTAGTTCTACATTTCATATTAGAAAAGATTCCATAAAAATGAAAGATAGGACATAAGGGAATTACTTTAATTTCTACAGTGAATATGTGGTAGAATGAAGATGAAATTTGCAGGGTTTCTATTTGTATGTCCTTGGAAAGAAAAGTATAGCCCAAAGGACTTCTTTTCAAAGAAACAAGACTTTTTTTTTCCTTCTCAGGTTGGAAATTGTTAGGAACAGGTGACAGCTGAGACAAAATATTGACAATCTGAAATACAAAGTCTTTGTAGATTGGTAAAGAGAGACATAAAATATTTTTGTTAATCACATTTCTTCAAACCAAAAGGAAAATAAAGCTAAAGAACATTTCAAAGAAAAGGATGACAGTGACTGAAACAAACAAGTTTTCTTTGGCCTTTTTTTTTTTTTTAATTTGTAAGAGTTAATGTTTATTTTGGGGCTTCCCTTGTAGCTCAGTTGGTAAAGAATCTGCCTTCAGTGAAGGAGACCCGGGTTTGATCCCTGGGTTGGGAAGATCCCCTGGAGAAGGAAATAGCAACCCACTCCAGTATTCTTGCCTGGAAAATATCATGGACAGAGGGGCCTGGAGGGCTGCAGCCCATGGAGTTGCAAAGAGTCGGGAACAACTGAGCAACTAACACAACAATGCTTATTTTACCTCTGTTAGCTGATGTTGTGTTATATTTAGCTTTCAGATGTTTAAAGATGAGGTAAATACACATGTATATATATGTAATTTTTAATTGGAGGATAATTGTTTTATGGTGCTGTGCTGGTTTCTGCCATACATCAACATGAATCAGCCATAGATAAACATGTGTACCGTCCCTCGAGAACCTTCCTCCCAACACCCATCCCCCACCCCTCTCCTCCCCAGTAGGTTGTCACAGAGCACTCGACTGAACTCCCTGAGTCATACAGAAAATTCTCACTGGTTATCTATTTCTTGTTATTCAGTTGCTCAGTCATATCTGACTCTTTGGGACCCTATTGACTGCAGCATGCCAGGCTTCTCTGTCCTTCACTGTCTCCCAGAGCTTGTTTAAACTCATGTCCATTGAGTCGGTGATGTCGTCCAGCAATCTCATCCTCTGTCATCTCCTCTCCTCCCGGCTTCAGTCTTTCCCAGCATCAGGGTTTTTTTCCAACGAGTTGGCTCTTCTCATCAGGTGACCAAAGTATTGGAACTTCAGCTTCAGAATCAGTCCTTCCAGTGAATATTTAGGGTTGATTTTCTTTATGATTGGTTGATTTCCCTTCAGTCCAAGGGACTCTCAAAAATCTTCTCCAACACCACTTTAAAAGCATCAATTCTTCAGTGCTCAGTCCTCTTTATGGTCCAGCTCTCATATCCGCACACGACTACTGGAAAAACCATAGTTTTGACTATCTATTTTATGTATGGCAATTTACATATTTCAGTGCTACACTCTCAATTTTTCCTCCCGTATCCTTTCCCGCTGCTCCCACAGGCCAGTTCTCTATGTCTGTATCTCTGTTGCTCCCTACAAACAGGTTCATTAGTACCATTTTTTTTATATTTCATATATATGTGTTAAATCTTCTCCAACACCACTTTAAAAGCATCAATTCTTCAGTGCTCAGTCCTCTTTATGGTCCAGCTCTCATATCCGCACACGACTGCTGGAAAAACCATAGTTTTGACTATCTATTTTATGTATGGCAATTTACATATTTCAGTGCTACACTCTCAATTTTTCCTCCCATATCCTTTCCCGCTGCTCCCACAGGCCAGTTCTCTATGTCTGTATCTCTGTTGCTCCCTACAAACAGGTTCATTAGTACCATTTTTTTTAATATTTCATATATATGTGTTAATATATTATATTTGTTATTCTTTTTATGATTTACTTCACTCTGTATAACAGGCTCTAGATTCATCCACTTCACTAGAACTGACTTCAATTTGTTTCTTTTTATGGCTGAGTAAATTTATATATGTATCACAACTTCAATGGACATCTAGGTTGCTTCCTTGTCTTGCCTATCATAAAGAGTGCTGCAGTGAACATCAGAATCTGTGTGAAAAAGAAGGTAAATATTTTGGGGTACTTTTGTTAGCCACAGACCTCCTAACAGCTTTTGTTTCACACAATCTCACTTGCCATAGCATTAGCAAAATATGTGCAATTTGTGTTATTTAATTAGAAGAAGAATCAAAATTGATATATTCTTTACCCAAAGCACAGTATGAATGCCTATCAGTATGTTTAGGCTCAGTGATTAAAAGATCAGACTGAAGGTGAAGAAAGATGCTATAATATGACTTTAAGAAAAGGTATGTTCATGGTCAAAGAATTACAGGTAACTAGACAGGCAGAGCAGAGGAATATCAGGGAATTTTGGTGCTTTTTACCTCATGGAGATCTGTTTTCAGCCCATCCTATATTACTACACTCTTCTTATGTACATTCCTATTGTTAAAAATGGAGTAATTCTCATTAAAAGTAATCGCCAGCTATTGCTTGTTGTTTAAAAATGTTTCTGTATACAGGTGTTTCTAATTTTACGAATCTAGGCAGTATTTAGGGACTAATTTAAATTATGGTTGTCATTTTTCAAATTAATTATTCAACTTGTGGAAATCAATTCATGAAGAAAAATCATGTTTTCAAAGCCAAGAAGGATAAGAAACATTTACTCTTATATGTATCTTCTCAAGCTGCACATGATTAGCAAGAATTATTCTTTTGTGGTAAATTTGCCATTTATTCTGCAAACATACGTGCAGACTGATTACCTATATCTGATGCTCTTGCATCTTTTCCTTTCCAGTTAAGATATTTTCTTTTTTTTAAATTCAGCATACTATTTGTGCTTTGCTGATGCGTGCAGTGTTTTGGTTCATTTGCCATATTTACTCACATATTGGTCACCATGGGTAATTGTTGTCTGCATACTTTTGTATAGATTAATTTGTATTGAGTAGTTTACAAGACAAGAGAGAAAAGGGCAATAATCATGTCAATAACTACAGCATATAATTCCTTTTTTGTTTAATCAGTATGGTGGCATTAAGTATCAAAACAAATTTAATCTATTTCTTGACATTTTCTGTTGCTATTACTTTACAGAAAAAGTT
>SJYC01052037.1:0-72152 GCA_006408675.1 Madoqua kirkii
AGATTACCCATAATCACACCACCCAATGAAGAAACTATATTGATTTTTCAGTATTCTAATCCAGTCATAATTCACATGTATAATTCTTATATAAGATATCAGTGTTACATAAATATAATTTTGGTTTCTGTTGTAAGCACTTTTATAATTTTCATAGTTATCACTTCTAATGGCTACAAAATAATTACATCAGTATTATCCATAATTACCAACCTTTTCTCCCACTGATAGTTACTTATTTTAAATAGTTCAGAAATAAGTGAAGCTTTGTATAGTCGTTTAACAGAATATACTAACTGTGGTCACTATGGATATTATGTATTGGCATTAAAAGAAAACCTGTAAGTGGATAAATCAGATAAGAAATGTATCAACACTAAAATTACAACTACATAAAAAGCACCCATGCCTGCATACAGGGGCTAGGAGGAACTTGAGAAAAATAAACACGGATTTGAGAGGTAGAGGTTTTCTTTACTTTTAACTGCTATTAATGTCATAATGCTATCAGCCTGGAACATAACATATATTCAAGATTTTTGAAAGAAGGGAAAATAGGATTAAAGAAAAATTCAATCTTCATCCTTAGAACTTGAGAAAGTGTGTGTGTGTGTGTGTGTGTGTGTGTGTGTGTGTGTGTGTGTAAGAAACACAGAGAGAGAAATCAGCATCAATCCACTGAGATATTCATCTCATATTTTAGGGTCTTTTGCTGAACGCCTCTGGCTTTAAAGACAGGCAAAATGGACATTAATCTCCAGATGTGATCAGGAGCTACCACGAAAACGTTACTGCTTCCACGCTCATGGCACATGACTGAAAACTGCCCTTGTTTAGAGATTCTGTCCGTGTGTTTAAAAGGAGAATTTTCCTGGTGTTGGTAACACGTTGCTGTCATTTGATTAAGCATTCTAGTGAACCAGTTTATTAGGTCCTTTCTTAAAAGCAGCTTCATTCCTTCCTCCATTCCTTAATGAACCTTCACAAGATGCACGGGAGAGCAAGGTAGCTGCTCTTCTCAGTTTTGCCCAAGGCCAGCTTTATTACCGAGTATTAAACTATAGACTTGTTTCAAAAACTATAGATAGTGTGTTTATATGAAATATTTATCTTGACTTCTAAGAGATTACAACATAAAAATGATGGTTCTTCTCCAATTAGACATACTCCTTTCATAAAGATAACAGCTAATTTAAAGCTACCCCTTGGACCTATATATTGCAAAGTGTGATATACTGAGGGGCTCCCAAGGGACTGATGGAGGAGACAGTAGGGGAAATCTTAATTTTCATAAAGACATACCTGTCTTTCATTAATTGATAGAGGTTTTCTTTCATATATTCAAATATAAAATAAAGATGGTCATTCTCTCTGATAACTTCTTTCAGTTTGATCACGTTGGCATGATTAAGTTTCTTCAGAGACTGCAAGAGAGCAAGTAAATATGAAAAGCTCTTACGGCAAAGGTACCGGATCTGGCAAAAGCCCATTAATGCTAGGTCTGATAATTACATAATTTTTCATTTCTTCTACATTCCTTACTGAAGTATGTTTTAATACGTATAATATTTTACACATCTTAAAAACATCTTAGAGGTGAGGTGAGGTGAGGTGAAGTCGCTCAGTCGTGTCCGACTCTTTGCGACCCCGTGGACTGTAACCTACTAGGCTTCTCTGTCCATGGGATTCTCCAGGCAAGAATACTGGAGTGGATTGCCATTTCCTCTCCAGGGGATCTTCCTGACCCAGGGATCGAAACCGGGTCTCCCGCATTGGAGGCAGATGCTTTAACCTCTGAGCCTAGAACACCTATTTAGAGGGAGTGGAAAGGGCCTCCCTGGTGGCTCAGGGGTAAAGAATCTGTCTGGGAACCAGGAGACGTAGGTTCAATCCCTGATCTGGGAAGAGCCTACGTGCCAAAAAGCAGTTAAGCCTGTGCAGCGTGACTCTGGAGCCCGTGCTCTGGAGCCCGGGAGCTGCAACTACCGAGGCCCGGGCACCCTGGAGCCTGAGCGCCACAGCGAGAGGAGCTACCGAAGTGAGAAGTCCGTCCACCCAAAACTAGTGAGGCGTCCTCGCTCTGCAGCCAGAGCAAGCCGGAGCAGCAACAAAGACCCAGCACAGCCGAAAATAAAGACGTAAAATCTTAAAGGTAAAGTAAGCAGTAACTGTTTAAGGAATGAATATAAGTGCAGAAATAAACCAGTTCAACAATAGCTATCAAGCATTTCAGTCTAACTTTTTTTCTTTTCTTGGCCATTAAATAGGTTTAACCTTTCTTCTGACTTAACCGTGTGCAATTCCATGCAAAAGTCTCCAAAAATGTGTTCACACTGTACACATAAAATATAAAGAAATGGTATGCGGTAATTTTAAAATTGTCTTTCCTTTGATAGTATGAATGAAAACGCTCTTTTAAAAGTGAGAGTGTATTTTCACGGCTATATTTAAAATGGATAAGCAGCAAGGACCTCCTGTATGGCACAGGGAACTCTGCTTAATGTTATTTGGCAGCCTGGATGGGAGGGGAGGTTTGGGGGAGAATATACATATATATACATGTATTTATATGGCTGAGTCCCTTTGCTGTCCACCTGAAACCATCACAACATTGTTAATTGGCTATACCCTACTACAAAATAAAGTTTAGAAAAAATAAATAATAAATGGAGATCACCGGCACTAAAAAAGTCAGTGTACTTTCAAATGTGAGGGTACAGCTATTTTCTGTTCTTCACTGACATTCTGATGAGAAATTAGTTTAGGAAGATAAAGAAAAACATAAGGAATAGAATTATCTTTGGTCTGCTTCCCACAGAGAAGGAAACAGTCTCCTTAGCTACCATCCTCGGAAATGAGAGACGTGTGAGGTAGCAGTGAGGTCTTCTCAGGTTCTTTTCATCTCTGGGGTTTTACCTTAACTTCTCTCAAGTTCATACATTCATCCCAAGAATAGAACTTTCTCTTCATTCTGAAATGAAAAAAGAAAAGTTTAGTGCCTGGGGACCGGAGGTGGCTTCCTCACTCTAGATTAGTCTGCCTCGGGCAAGCTCTTCCCTCCTCTTTATCTGTCTTCCCTCCTCCCTAAAAGCAGATCATCTCCATTCTGTGCATCTCAAGGCCGCTTGGTGCAGGCTCATGACTATGTCACTTCTTGGACAAATTACCTAATGACCCTGGGTGCCGCAAATTCCTTAGCTGTAGAGTAGAAACCGCTGCATAAGAGAAGCTTAGTGTAAAAGGTTTAGGTCAGGACTCAGTAAATACTAGATGTCCCTATTTTTACCAGTACCTGTGAAAGTGAAAAGTGAAACCGCTCAGCCGTGTCCAACTCGTTGCAACCCCATGAACTGTAGCCTACCAGGTTCCTTTATCCATGGGGTTTTCCAGGCAAGAGTATTGGAGTGGGTTGCCATTCCCTTCTCCAGGGGATGTTCCCGACCCAGGGATCAAACCTGGGTCTCCTGCATCGCAGGCAGATGCTTTACCATCTGAGCCACCAGGGAAGCCCCACCGGTATCTGTGGTTGGCTACAATGAGATAAGAAGGGCATCACTGCTATTATTCCTAAAATATTCTTAGTGAGTCAGAATTTCACTTATACGTACTCAGGTGCTAAAAACTGAGGGCTTACTGACTTACCAAAAGATACTTTTCAGTACTATAGCCATAATTGTCTTGCTGAAATGAAGAAAGTCCAGCACAGTGCTCAATTTGAAATAAAATACAAATCAATTCAAATATACTATAAGAGTATTTTCATCAAGTGATCAGATCCACCCAAAACTGTACATATAATCTCTATGATTCCTAAAAAATAATTACAGAATTTTTAATCCAACCTTTAGAGGCTGGTTAACATATTCAAGTTATTTTTCAAAATTTAGTACAAACTGAAATGTTTATTCTGAAACATCTGTACTAGCTGCAATCCACATTTACTAACATGCTACTTTCTCCTCAACAGTTACTACTTGTTATCAGTATACCTTAAAGTGATACATGTAGATACAGGTATCTACATGTAACAAATATAGAGGTTTCTTCACAAAACAATTATCCCGATTTCTTAGACCAATTTAAAGAAATTAATTTAATTGTAAGAAGTTAAACCAATTTGTTAGAATTCCTTTTAGACTCCCTGCCAGCTTCACTTCCATTTATTTATTCATCCAGCACCTCCTAAGTGCCCAGATGATGAAACTGGGGGTGATTACCGGTGCTTCACATCTCACAGGAAATCGACTTTAGTTAACACAAAATAGACATACAGATCAGCTCTGAGGATCATGAGATAAACTGGCCAGGCCTCAGGCCTTTGTGATGAGGCAGTGTTTCAGATGAGACCTGCACGACAGAAGGTACCAGCCAGAGAAAGACAGCTAGAAACAGCTCGGCTTGTTAGAAGAATGGAGAGAACTTTCAGCTCAGGCTGATCCTTATTCCTTGAACGCCAGAGGCTGGTCTTCAGGGCTCTGAGCTCACCTTTCCTGTTCAGCTTTTTCTCCTATAGCACTGACCACCTTCGTACATACCATATAGTTTAATTATTACGTTTAGGCCTTGTCCCCTCTGCTCAAGTACAGCAGCAAGCTCTCTGAGGACACCACCACCTGCCTGATCAGTTTTTGAGACACAGTTTAAGTCTCAATAGATATTCATGCACTAAATGGTGGCTTGATGGGTTTTGAAACCCACAGGTGGGGCTCCTGAGCAACCGTCCCACAAACAGGAGACTCTCTGGAATGGAACTGCCTCTCAGGTCTTTAAAGGACACAGGACTTAATAAATAGTTGTTCATTTAATGAGGTGAGAGGGTCTCATCACCAGCCCCTAGAAAGACCATGTTATAGCTTTTCTTTTTTTTTTCCTTTTTTGTCCTAAAATGGCAGCAGATACTACAAGGTTTCTTACCAGTGACCTACAGTAAAATTTCCCAAAGGAAAATCTCTCCTGCTTCTAGGCCTTCATACACGCTATTCTTAAAGCTTGGCTATGCTTCCTTCTCCTCTTGATAGCTTTTTCTCATCTCGAGATCTCATTTTTTGTGGGAAGTCTTCTAAGATGATACCATGAGACCCAATCCTCATTCTCATTTCTTATCCCTCTCTCCCTAAGAAGCCAAGCATTCATGGATTTTATTGTAAATCTTTCCAGTCCTTTTGAAGATATTTTTACACATAAATTTATTTGTGTGTAATGGAGTATTTGGAGAAGGCAGTGGCACCCCACTCCAGTACTCTTGCCTGGAAAATCCCATGGAATAGAGGAGCCTGGTGGGCTGCAGTCCATGGGGTCGCTAAGAGTCAGGCACGACTGATCGACTTAACTTTCACTTTTCACTTTCATGTATTGGAGAAGGAAATGGCAACCCACTCCAGTATTCTTGCCTGGAGAATCCCAGGGACAGAGGAGCCTAGTGGGTTGCCGTCTATGGGGCCGCACAGAGTTGGACACAACTGAAGTGACTTAGCAGCAGCAGCAGCAGCAATGAAGTATTTGTGTGAATTTATATAATCACTTAACCTATAACTAAAAATGATTTCATCTCATTTTGGCTAATACTTGCTGCTGTAAAACCCCACACAGGGAGAAATTGTCTTTATATAAAAAAAAGAAATATGCATCAAGGGACGCTGATGTGGGGGGTACATGGAGAGAAAATGCCATCGAGAAGCCAAGGAAAAAGGCCTAGGAGAGATCCCTTCCTCCCAGCCTTTAGCAGGAACCAACCCTGCTGACACCTTGACTTTAGACTTGTAACCTCCCAACTGTCTCAATAAATCCTTACTGTTTAAGCCAACCAGCCTGTGCTTAATTGGCACATACAGAAGCCCAGCCTGAGCCACGCTGTGTCCCCCCAAATCCGTATCTTGGAGTCCTAACCTCCCGGTACCTCGGAGAATGACTACATTTGGAGATAGACCTTACAGAGGTAATTAAGGTTAACTGAGGCCTTTGGGCTGGGTCCTAATCCGATCTTACTGGTGTCCTTATAGGAGGAGGAGATTAGGACCCAGACATATACAGACGGAAGACCCGGTGAACACACAGGAAGAAGAGAACTGTCTGCAAGCTGAGGAGAGGGGTCTCAGGGGAAACCAACCCACCAACAGCTCGCTCTCACACTTCCAGCCTCCAGACTGTGGGGAAATAAATACGTTGCTTAAACCACCCAGTCGAGGGTACTTAGCGAGAGCAGCTCCAGCTGCTCCAAACTGACACAGCGAACCAGCTTGCAAGTGCGTACTCAGGCCCCGGTCCAGCCTGCAGATGACTGTGACCTTGGCCGACCTCTACCATTACAGCATTTACTGCTCCTAAATTCCTGACCCACAGAAACCATGAGTTAACAAATATTTGTTCTTGTCTTAAATCACTAAGCTTTGGAGTAACTTTTTTTAACATATGATAGATAACAAATACAGTAGGTTAAAGAAATAATTAAGTTAATAATTCCTCTCTTTCATCAATAAGCTTGGGGAAATACCATATGCCATTCAGAACTCAATTGGATATTATGAATACCATCTGATTTTGAGGCCTGTTGTTTTAAAGAAATAATAAGCTCTACTCTGTACTCCACTTTAAATGCTAAAAGAGAATTCTAAGCATTACCTTCAGTATGAGTTCAGATTTATCATGCATAAGAAGCAGAACCCTAAATAGATAACTAATGGGAAGCTCTGTGTAACACAGGGAGCTCAACCTGCTGCCCTGGGACAACCTAGAGGGTGGGATGGCATCAGGGGTAGGAGGGAGGCGCAAGACGGAGGGACCACATACATACTTATAGCTAAGTCATACTGATGTATGGCAGAAACCAACACGACCTTGTAAAGCAATTACCCTCCAATTAAAAATAAAGAAATTTTTCCCAAAAAGCAGAGCCCTTATATTTTTTGCTGCACAAACCAGAAAATTAAACTTATATATGTGGGGACTAGCAGAACTCCTTTTTTGCAGTGCTGTCTCCAGAATGGCATTCCACGATGGCCTAACAAGCGTGCGGTCTTCACCAGACTTCTCTCTGCGCTTGTATACGTTCTCAAGCAAGCAAAGGAGAGGAACAGAAAGACTGGTGAACGGGGCAGGGTCGCCCGCGGTACCTTTTGATGGCCACCAGCTCCCCGGACTCGTTGCTCTTGCCCATGAGCACGCTCCCGTACGTGCCGTCCCCCAGCTGCCTCATGGTCGTGTACCGGTTCATCTCGGAAGAAGGATGCGGCGCAGGCTGTCCACGGGAAATGACGTCTTTGTTGTATATAAATATAAACGCGTCTTTTATTTTTATTCGTTTCTGCCCTTAGACCGTTGTTGCTACACTGGTGACACGTTTTGTCATCATTAAATACAGATTCTTCCCCAAGATTCTGTAGGTTCATAAGATACAGCAGTAAGGAATCTGGCAAGGAAACGGTGCTCCATTCTTATGAACACCCTGTTTAAAAACAACAACAACAACAACAAGAATAAAAGGAATGTTCATTAAAGAATCACTTCCAATAATTTACTGGTAACCTAGGAAAACTAAGATAAATACTAATTAGTAAGCACGTGTCAGTAAATCATTTGTGCCATGTGGAATGACATTCACATTTGATAGACTGATGAATATCACTGCAGAATGCTTCATTCATTAGTACATGGTACCATGTAGTGAAACTGAACCCAATAAACACTGACTTAATGATGTTTGTGATTCCTTTTTTTTTTTTTAACTGACTATAATAGAATCTATGGGCTTCCCTGATAGCCCAGCTGGTAATGAATCCGCCTGCAGTGCGGGAGACCTGGGTTTAATCCCTGGGTTGGGAAGATCCCCTGGAGGAGGGCATGGCAACCGGCTCTAGTATTCTTGCCTGGAGAATCCCCATAGACAGAGGAGCCTGGTGGGCTGTAGTTCATGGGGTCGAAAAGAGTCAGACACAACTGAACAACACAGGAGCAATGAAATCTATGTGACTCCACATCAGACTGTGGAAAATCAGATTCTCCACTATATCCATGCTTAGAATCAAGTTCTGCATCATGTTTAATTTAGACCACAATCCCTTATGTGAAATTCCTGGGCCCGATGTGTTTGGAATCTAGGTATCTGCATATTTTAGAAAAGAAATAGAGAGTTTCCCTGCTGGCTCAGGGGTAAAGAATCCACCTGAAACGCAGGGGACACAGGTTCGATCCCTGGGTCAGGAAGATCCTCTGGAGAAGGAAATGGCAACCCACTCCAGTATTCTTGCTTGGGAAATCCCATGGACAGAGGAGCCTGGCGGGCTACAGTCCATGGGGTCGAAAGAGTCAGACTTGGCTTAGCGACTAAACCACCAACCACATAAAAGTAGGAGGGTCCATAACATCTCCCGAAGAGCATCTTCATGTGCCTGCAGGAGAACGCCAGAGAGGTTCACTAAGTAAAAGAGATGAGGACCATAAGTGGCCTCCCATCATTCGGGTCATATTTTATTGCGAATGAATTTGCACAAGTTAATTTCTGAAAATTCATCTTTCAGAGCTTTGTGGATTTCAAAACTACAGAAAAGGGGTTGTGGATGTGTATATATTAGAAGGGTACAGGTTTCGATAGGTTCTGATTTTATCGTTACAATTAAAAACAAAACCGACGCACATAAAGCCATGGTACCTCCTTCATTACAACTGTGTTCAGTAATCTCCTCCCACTCTTCTGCCTCAATTCAGCTTTCAAGGAACAATTTCTCATTTCATACCTGTTTCTCATTCTTAGGTTGCTTTCAAAAATCTATCCTCCTGCTGCAAGGCTGTATTCTTAGCTGCAGAAGGTAACAACATTTGACGCTATGAAAGGACATAGTTTGTTTTAAAATGCCATTTATAGGGAATTCCCTGGAGGTCCAGTGGTTAGACACTATGCTTTTGCTGTCGAAAGTCCGAGTTCCATCCATGGTTGGGGAACTAAGATCCAACAAGTCGTGTGGTTCGGCCAAAACAATAAAATTAAATGCCTTTTATAATCTGATGCTTCAATCAATGATTATTTTTCTTTCACTGTAGCACTACTTCCACAAAATAAAATCACAGAAATTCCTTCTCTATTAGATGCAGAACTGTAGGAGCAATAAGAATATATTGTAATTGTCAAAGTACCCAAGGCTTCCAAAAATAGGCTTTTCTGCGGAAGCACAGCAGAGAAGTGCACTAAACGAGGCAGTTCCCTTTATTTGGGACACATTTGTCCACAGGAAGCTCTGGAAGAACCTGTGGGGCTTTTAAATAGCAGGGAGTGTGCTTTCATTTGTCATTTATTTGACTTCATTACAGATAGCAACCCCTTCAAAGGCGCGTGAGTAGTTTAGGCCACACGAACTCTGTGGCCAGGATCTTGACAAAGAGATCTCGATAGTAAATTCCATTTCTATTTAGTGGTTCCTTCATCTGGCTCAGTTATGTCTTAGCAAATGGTTTCAACAGATGCCAGCAAATGCTTCCCCATTTGCCTGAAAATGAAATTCTTTTGCAAGTGGTCTTTACATTATACATAGACACAGGTTCTAAACACAAGGGCATTAATATAGAGAAAGGCAACATCCCCTTGCACAGTTCCTGACTAAAATGTGTATTTGATTTCCTTAATGTTTCCATTATCTAGGTAAGGAAAGATAATTTTGAAAGCTCTTTGGAGGTTTGTTTGGTAATACCTGTTTATCATTCTTATGTTGCTTTAAAATTTTTTTTATCATCCTGCCACAAGGCTGTATTCTTAGATGCAGAAGGGGTTTGTTTGGTGCTATGATTAAACAAAACAAGGGCTACAAAATGTATTCCTTCTGATCATTTAGAATTTTATTAAATCAGTATTTTTCAGTTTATTACCAGATGTTAAACTGCTTGACATTGTTTTTTTTTGTTTTTTTTTTTTTGTTTTTTTTTTTTGCTGAACCACACGGCTTGCAGAATCTTAGTTCTCTGACCAGGGAGGGAACCCAGGGCCTTGGCAGCGAAAGTGCCAAGTCCTAATCACGAACCACCAGGAAATTCACTTAATGTTTGCTTGACTTTCTTTTCTAGCTTCACTATTTAAGGTCTTTTAAGGAAATGTGCTCTTCAGAGGTTTACCAATTCTTTCTGGTTAAGTAACAATATAGAGAATATATTTGTCCAAAAGGCCAGTGTTCATCATAGCAGTAACAATGTACAAAAAAAATGCAGAGGGATTAAATGACCCAGGATCAATCAAGAGAATCAGTGATGGAGTTAGTCTAATAGTTGCATTAGCCTGAAGCTGTTTGGTGATCCAGTGCGTTGCCAACTTCTGAACAACCCATCCTTGCTAGCTATTACAATCACTGATGCAGCTTAAAGAACCACCCCTCTTCACTCCCAAACCATGTAGAATCTACCCCACAATGAAGGCTGCCCACCCCCACCACCCACTAAAGATTCCTAACTCCTCACCCCAACACGGCAAGATGCTACAAACAACCTGTAAAGTACACAGAGGTCTCCCCGCCCCGACTGCGCCGTGGGGCTAAGTCTGGCTCATGCCCATAACCTGGAAGGACACTGAAAAATTAGGCCAGAAACAGTGAAGGGAGAGTGAGTGAGTGGGGGAGAAGGGAGTCTAACTGGAGTTCAGTAAGAAAGTTATTATTTTTACCCCACCCCCAAGTTACTGAATTAAATTTTAATGGGATAAATAGCAGCATCTTTTCTTTGCAAATCTGCTGCATATGCAACAGATTATTTTCAGAGTAACACCTAAGTGAGGACAAACATTAAGGGTCTAAGAGGTAGACGGTGATTATAGGCACCTCTGCTGCTGCTAAGGTGCTTCAGTCCTGTCTGACTCTTCGCGACCCCATAGGCGGCCTCCCACCAGGGTCCCCGGTTCCTGGGATTCTCCAGGCAAGAACACTGTAGTGGGTTGCCAGTTCCTTCTCCAATGCATTAAAGTGAAAAGTGAAAGTGAAGTCCGACTCTTAGAGACCTCGTGGACTGCAGCCCACCAGGCTCCTCCGTCCATGGGATTTTCCAGGCAAGAGTACTGGAGTGGGTGCCATTGCCTTCTCCAATAGCCACCTCTAGAAAAGGACAAAAGAGAAAGAAGTGAAGAGGGAGCTGCCCAGGTTGGGAGAGAATTTCAGAGGTAAGGGGTGCCAGGAACGGGGAAATTTCACCTTGCAGTGGCTCAACCACCTGCAAAAGTGGAATGAACTGCCTCTTTCTCTTCCGTTGTAAAGAGCATCAACCATAACATCACCTATACTATTACAGCAACAGGCCGCTGATGCCTCCTGCTCCAGCTTGGAAGCCCAGCTGTCGGTTCTTATTTTTGTTTTGGAGTGGCTGTAATAGAAACCTCACTCTAAGTCTTCCCCCCAAAAAAGAAAAAACACTGGAAACAAAGTTTGTTTCAAGTGCTATAGCATAGGATACTTATATTCAGGGGAAAATAAAAGAGGTACACAGCCGTTTCCGGGCTTCTTTTGTTTGAGGGGGTGAAGATTATGGGTATGACACGGATTTTTAAAAGTCTGATGTGTGGTTCCAAGACAATTGGAGTTTACACAAGTTTACATACTATGCTCCCAAACAAAGCATCAGAAAGGTCTCTTTTGAGTCATTTTAACTACAAAATAAACAGCTGTCCAGGGTGAAAACCTGACCATTCCAGCTGTCTCCTTATCCCCCTGAAAACAAGGATAATGGCCCAATGTAGACAGACATAGATGTATAAAGGGTTTTTAAAATTATTCCCGTGTACCTACTCACTGAGGGGCTTTCCAGGTGGCGCTAGTGGAAGATAACCTGCCTGCCAACGTAGGAGACTCAAGAGATGCAGGTTCGATCCCTGGGTCGGGAAGATCCCTGGAGGAGGGCACAGCAACCCACTCCAGTATTGTCGCCTGGAGAATCCCATGGCCAGAGAGCCTGGCGGGCTACAGTCCATCGGGTGGCAAAGAGTCAGACATGACTGAAGGGACTTAGCATAGCACAGCACAGCATCTACTCACTGATAGCCCATAAACAACTGTTTTATCAGTGTAGCATAGGAAGGTCCTAGACTGATTTACTAGTCAAAAAGCAGTATATGTAATTTAAAAGGCAGACTGCCTGTAGGTCCCCAGTTCACATTCAATGATATTTCTCTGCAAACTACGTATATTCTTCTCTGTTTTTTGTGTTGTTCAGTCGCTAAGTCGTGTCCGACTCTTTGCAACCCCATGGACTGCAGCACGCCAGGCTTCCCTGTCCTTCACTATCTCCCGGAGTTTGCTCAAATGCATGTCCTTTGAGTTGGTGATGCTATTCAACCATCTCCTCCTCTGTTGCCCACTTCTCTTCCTGCCCTCAACCTTTCCCAACATCAGGTCTTCTCTGTGGACCCCTGGAAGCTAATTCTGCAAAATAAGGGTGTATTAAAAAGATTTCTTTTGCACATGAATATTTCCATGTATATATTTCAACATGGATGCAACAAGGCAGAACACAAGTAAATGTAATTTAACTATAATCCTCAATTAATTTAACAGAACTGTTAGGAACTTGGAATTTTCTACAATCAAGCTACAGTACTTTCTTATGAGTTATATACACCTTATATTCTGGTTTAAGGGGGGAAAAAACATTTACTGAGAGCCTCAATTACAGACTTACATTAGATATATACTCTTACCATTTCTCTCCCATTCTAGATGTCTTATTTTTAGCAAAGTGCACAATTACTGTAAACTTGAGCTTTATTCTCAACAGCTTCTACCAGCTAATAAGGGATTTAGAAAGGATTAAAGACGATTAAGAGAGAGGGCAAATGGAGGGTAAAATCTGTGTCTATCCAATCACTGAGCAGATAACCTCTGCACGTCTTCAACTTGCTTGGTACAATCTGCTGTAATGTTATTACTCTAAGGCTGGAATTAATGTTTGTTTGTTTTTAAAGTAATGCCATAAAAATCATTAAGTTGCTTAGAAAGCAAAACAGAAAAAAAGTCTTCAAACCAACCAAGTCATACGTTTACAGAAATTAAAAGAGGAGCTTTTGCAATGGGAAAACAAAGATTTTGTGTTTTAAAAATAAAAGCATGGTGCTCTGTGCTAATATTCACAAACTGTTTTAAAACGAAGCAAAACCACCACCACCACCCCCAAATAAATAAATAAAACCCCTCCCCAACAAATAGATCAAACACCTTTGCCCAAAGCCAGCTTCTGCCTTGCCCAGGCAGAAGGTGGCCTCCTTGGGCGGAGCAAAGGGTCTCTCCTTTTCCGGTCACTCAGCGGAGATGGAGGCTGGGGGGGATGGGGACGGTAAAGACAGGCCGAAAGGCTGGAAAGTAACTTTTGCCTCTATTACTATTTCGACTCTAGGGATTGTTTTTCTGATTAAAGTAACTCCGATACCTTTGACTCTATGAGAATTCCGTTACAATTAGAACAATGGCCTGACCATTTAAAGATTAAACACAATCACATACGTTTCTTTCCGTTTAGAGTTGAGATTACGAACACCTTATAAAAAGCCAGTGTTATTGCCTCCCTTTCCCCAACTCCAACCCTGTCCTTAAACGAAGTGCCCGTCTTATTTGCAAGTCAGGAAACAGTTTTCGTTCCCTGACGCTCTGATTTCTGATATTTTTCCTCCCCCCACCCCAAACCCCCAGCAAACCAAGGCCCTTAAGACTCCGTGGGCGCAGTTCCGCCGGCCTGCGGGTACGGGTGGTCCCGGGGGACCCGCGTGTCCCGCCGACCGCAGCTGTGGGCTCGGCATGGGGGACCCATGGGGCCCGCTGGTCCACCCTGCGCCGGGATTCTGCTTTTACCTGTGAGCAGTTTGGGATGCACTGAATTTGGACCCAGTTTCTCTTTCCTCTTTCCTCCTTTTTTATTTTTGTAACAGTTCTGAATTCAATTCCGCTGCCTTCTCGAGACCCGATCCCGCCCCCTGACTCCTCAAAGTAGTGTCCCCTCCAGTCCGGGCACTAAAGGGAGAGGCGGAGGTCAGGGTGAGGGGGTACGATGGGAGACTCTAGGACAGAGGTTCGGAGGTGAGGGTCTCTGAGGCTGAAGGATGCCCACTGTCATCCTCCAACCCAGGACTGAATCCCGTCGTCTAGGGGCGCAGGAAAGTGGCCAGGAACGCTTCGGAGCAAACCCACCGCGCTGGGAGCAGGTAGATCGTCCCCGCCGGCCAGCCCCGCCCCTCCCCGAGTCCTAGTCCCCGACCCCTACCGGTGTCCAGGCCCCTTCTCTCGGCAGAGGTCCGCCCCGGTAGGACAGGGCGCCTAGGGGACATGCCGGGCCGCCTCGCAGGACAGCCCGGGTCGGACGGACGGTGGCTGCCCCTCTGCCCGCTCGGGATTACCTGCCCGCGCCGGCCGCTTACCTCGTTCGCTCCCTTGTGAAGCTCTGGCGTCCTGTGTGTTCCATCTCCTAGGAAACGGCGGGCGGGCATCTGCCCTCGCGCCGCCCGCCCGCTTACACCCCGCCTACAGGGCGGGGCTAAGCGAGAAGCCCCCGCCCATGGGCGCTCGCCCCGCCTCCGAGGGCGGGGCCTCCGGGAACACCTGGAAGCCGCTGGAGTTCCTGCTCTTCTGCTATTTCATTTGGGGCTTAGGGCAGTCCTGATTACTTTTGCACTTATTTATAAGAAGTTGAGTTGTTTGCCCTTTGTTCCCACTCGTTCTATAGAGTCCTGATTCATTGAATTTAGTTCCCAGGCTTTTGTGAAGAGCAAGAAGCAGCCAACTGTTCGCCTCGTAATCCTTGTATTTTGTACTGCCTGGGGAAAACTGCACTGGATTGCAACCTTTATATTGGTTAACTTCTCAGATACATGTTACCTCCTAGGCCACACTTCTGAATTCATTTTCACTCATTCACTCAAAGAATTTAGGACCAGTCACGTTGTTTAGTTCAGTTCAGTTCAGTTGCTCAGTCGTGCCCGACTCTTTGCGACCCCATGAACTGCAGCACGCCAGGCCTCCCTGTCCATCACCAACTCCCAGAGTTCACTCAAACTCATGCCCATCGAATCGGTGATGCCATCCAGCCATCTGATCCTCTGTCGTTCCCTTCTCCTGCCCCCAGTCCCTCCCAGCATCAGTCTTTTCCAGTGAGTCAACTCTTCGAATGAGGTGGCCAAAGTACTGGAGTTTCAGCTTTAGCATCAGTCCTTCCAAAGAACACCCAGGACTGATCTCCATTAGAATGGACTGGTTGGATCTCCTTGCAGTCCAAGGGACTCTCAAGAGTCTTCTCCAACACCACAGTTCAAATCTGCCACTGTTTCCACTGTTTTCCCGTCTATTTCCCGGGTGCCATGATCTTAGTTTTCTGAATATTGAGCTTTAAGCCAACTTTTTCACTCTCCTCTTTCACTTTCATCAAGAGGCTTTTTAGCTCCTCTTCACTTTCTGCCATAAGGGTGGTGTCATCTGCATATCTGAGATTATTGATATTTCTCTTGGCAATCTTGATTCCAGCTT
Organism: Madoqua kirkii; assembly: GCA_006408675.1. Taxonomy (NCBI): domain Eukaryota; kingdom Metazoa; phylum Chordata; class Mammalia; order Artiodactyla; family Bovidae; genus Madoqua; species Madoqua kirkii. Next base: position 15,465 of record SJYC01052037.1, read on the forward strand.
GTGCTTCTTCTAGCCCAGCATTTCTCATGATGTACTCTGCATGTAAGTTAAATAAGCAGTGCTCAGCTTTCTTCACAGTCCAACTCTCACATCCATACATGACCACTGGAAAAACCATAGCCTTGACTAGACGGACCTTTGTTGGCAAAGTAATGTCTCTGCTTTTGAGTATGCTATCTAGGTTGGTCATAACTTTCCTTCCAAGGAGTAAGCATCTTTTAATTTCATGGCTTCAGTCATCATCAATGGTGATTTTGCAGCCCCAAAAATACTGTGGTAAATCACAAGATAAATCAGTTAATGGTGAATAAATAAATGAGTGATAGTAACTAGCCTTGAGTTGTGAGAGAAGGCACACTTGTGTTTCTACCAAGAGGAAGCTCAATTAGTTAGCAAAAAGGCCCATAAATTAGAAGCATGAGACATGGGGTAGTGATATACCTGCTAGCAATTGTCCATTATGTGTCAAGGCTCTGGAATAATGGCAGAGTAGCAGGACAGACAGTCATGGTTCTCTCACAGCTTAAAGTGAAAAAGATGGGGAAAGTATTAATAAGAAGTGTTAAGTTAGATCATGGAGGTCTTATAGCCCAGCTACGAACCTTAACAGGCAGTAACGGGAGAACTATGAAGAACTTTCTACAGAGGAGTGACATGTTCACTTTTGCATTTCAGAAAGATCACAAATGCAGCAGTGGGTAAGGTAGATTTCAGCAGTGAGTCTAGAGGCAAAAGAATAAAAAGGAGGCTATGGCAATTGATCAGGAAGACGTGGTGGATCCAACTACAGCAGTAATGACGGAGATAGAGCAAGGGATATTTAGGAGTTCAAATTGAGAGGACCATGTAACTTAGACGGGTGGTGCCATCCTGGCACTGGGACCCTCTGCACCTGCCCCAGGGTGGTCCCAGAAGTTTCAGGCAGAAACCAGGGAGGGCTCACATGGAAGAGATCAAAAGACATTGAAGCCGAAACACTCAGCGGGAGCTTTAGCCAGGAAGAATCCCTATGGATGATTTTGATCGTCTTGAAGGGCCACAGGGCAGGGCTGGGAACCTGAGACCAGGCCTGTCTGTCAAGGAGCAGCTACTTCACTGCACTGTGTTTACACAGACTATTCAGTTCACTTCACAACTTTCACAGATAAGTCTAGAATCTGTCTTGCTTCACAGGAAGTCATAAATTATATCACCTCAAGTGTGTTTGCTTCTGTCAAAGGAATTTGTGGAGCTGATCTTTATCAATATGTTTCTAGGTTCAGCAACTTTGTTTATGTTTTATACACTGACTTAGATGATTCTACGGTAATATGATATATCATCAACTTTATGCCCAAAAGAAAGTTCAAAAGCTCTGAAAAAGATTTTTTTTTTAAAACTAGAGGGACATTGTAAAGACAAGTGACTATTGAAATCCCAATTTTCATTCCCACCTTTTTTCATTTATTAAAATGCGTACTTTTTGATCCGGATCGCTGCGTGATACTTGGGAGGAGGTTAATGTTTAGAAACTCAGGAAATCAATGCAGCTTTTCAAAGCATGAGAAGTAACTGTAAACTTCATGTTTTAAAAACGCCACACATATATACAATGGAATATTACCCAGCCGTAAAAAGGAACACATTTGAGTCAGTTCTAATGAGGTGGATGAACCTAGAGCCTATTATGTAGAATGAAGTAAATCAGAAAGATAAAAATAAATATCACATATTAATGCATATATATATATATATATATATATATATAAACTAAAAGATGGTACTGATGAACCTATTTGCAGGGCAGCAATGGAGATGCAGACACAGAGACAAGACTTGTGGACACAAAGAGGGAAGGAGAAGGTAGGATGAATTGAGGAAGTGGCATTGAAACATACACATTACCATATGTAAAGCAGACAGCCAGTGGGAGCTTGCTGTATGACACAGGAAGCTCAAACCCAGTGCTCTGTGACAACCCAGTGGGGTAGGATGGGGTGGGAGGTGGGAAGGAGTTTCCAGAGGGATCGGCATACGTATACCTGTGGCTGATTCATGTTGATGTATGGCAGAAACCAGCACAATATTATAAAGCAATTATCCTCCAATTAAAAATAAAGAAATTTTAAAAATAAAAGTAAAGGCTGACATCATCAATGAAAAAAAAAAAACCACAACACAAGTCTTTGATTGGTGAGTATAGCTTTTAATTGGCTCCATACAGATGGATACTTTAGAGGTATTTATTTGGACGTTTTTGTTTGCGTATTTGGTTACTTGTTTTGGGCGTATTTCCCGGGGCTTGCAGGGTCTTAGCTGCCCAGGCAGCTACTGAGCACAAGCTCTGGCAATGAAAGCACCGAGTCCTAACCAGGGAATTCCCTTAATTTTTTAAATTCACTTTTAAGATGGGTTTGCAAATAAACAGAAAAATAAATAAAAGAAAATAAAGGACTGCCCTAGTGATCCAATGGCTAAGACTCTGGGCTCTCTTTCTGGGGGCAAGGGTTAGATCCCTGATCGGGGAAGCAAGATCCCACATGCCACACAGTATGCCCCCCCAAAAATAAATAACGATGGATTTGTTTTAGTTTTGCCTAGAGTTTGGGGGTATAGTCTTTGGATCTAGGATATAACCTTTACGCCCTATGGCCCTTCTAGAGTTCTGATGGAAGGCCTGCAGTGTTTGCGGGTATAGTCTTTGGATCTAGGATATAACCTTTACGCCCTATGGCCCTTCTAGAGTTCTGATGGAAGGCCTGCAGGGTTTGCGGTCCCTTCCAACTCGGTGAGACTAAACACTATGTTCGGTCTCCCTAGCCCCCAGCAGACAGCACGGTTGCTCCGTTTCTGCAGATTTTTCCAGCTGTTGCTTTAACAGTTTCCTGGGAGTCTTGTCTAAGCAAGCACAGAACAGGGGTCAGCCAAGAGTTTAAAAATGAATTTTCACCCAGATTCAGGGGACTTCCTCTCTGTGGCTGCTCTGTGGTTCCCGACTCAGTTTCCAGCTGCGCTGGCATCTCTAGCTTCCATTCTCCGCCAAGCCAGATGTCCTGCGGTCTTCTGCTCCGGTTCTAGCTGCCCTGCTGGTGTAGACTGGGACGCACCCTGAGGAGACACCCGTCACGCCCTGTGTAGCCCTGGACGCCAGGCATCCTGGCTCTCTTCCCTCAGGGCTCCAATCCCCGCCGCCCCCCACCCCTCCAACACACACACAATTTCTATTTGACCTTGGTGGTTTTTCCAGGGCCTTCAAATAGTTAAGCTTTATATTTGTCCAGAGTTTATAATCGCCCACGTTAGTTCAATACGAGCCACTCTACCCTTTCCAGAGCTAGAAATTCAACAATTTACTTTCAAGTGTTGATACTTTAAATATTGCAGAGCAATGTTGTATTCTTAAATATTCCTATTTGTAATCTGATGGACTGACATGTAGATATGTAACAGCAAAATGGCAAAAGATGTGTTCTGAGCCCAGCATAGCATCAGGATTGGCAGTGGTTTAATGTTATCATTATTTGGGGAGTTTGCTTCTATAAATCCACATCCCTGTACTTTACATAAACTGTGTCATCCTCAATAATCAATTTTTCAAAGCTTAAACCTTAATTGATGTTTCTTTCAATTCTCCTCACAGGACGGAGTGTTGAAAAGTATGTATATTTTTAAACTACCTGCATGCTCCTTATCAAAGATTAGCAGCATATCCTTCGTTACATGATTCCTATCAAGACCATGGCTGACCTAGCAGCCTTGAGGTTCTTTTGAGACTATATTTCGCATTTTGAGCTCTTCATTTCCTCGGAAGATCAGCACTCTTGAAGAAGGTGTCATTACATGGCCTTCTCAGAGCTTCCAGTTGATAATACTTTGAAGCCTAAAATAGTTGAGAACCTCCAAACTTCTTAGTATTTAAAATTGCCAATAAAATAATCGAGAAATAAAGCAAGAAAAATTTAGCACTTGTATATATGTCCTATTTTCCAAAAATTGTATTCTGTTAAAAAATTTTTTTTTCATAAAGTATCTTTTTAAAAAATTGAAGTATGGTTGATTTACAGTGTTCTATTACACCGAAGTGATTCAGAGATAGACAGCTAGATTCTCTTTCAGATTCTTTTCCATTATAGATTATTGCAAGACGGTGAATATGGTTCCCTGGGCTGTACCTTGCTGTTTATCTGTTTTATATTTTGTATCTGTTAGCCCCCAGTGCGGTGCATGTCTGACTCTGGTGATCTCTTGGGCTGTAGCCCACCAGGCTTCTCTGTCCATGGAATTTTCCAGGTAAAAATCCTGGAGTGGATTGCTATTTCCTCCTTCAGGGGATCTTCCCAACCCAGGGATCGAACCTGCGTCTCTTGTGTCTTCTATTTTGGCAGCCGGATTCTTTACCGATGCACCACTTGGGAAGCCCTAGTTAATCCACAATTCCTAATTTATAACCCCCCAGCCCCCGCCCCCACCATTTCCCCTTTGGTAACCGTAAGTTTGTTTTCTAAGTCTGTGAGTCTATTTATGTTTTGTGAATAAGTTTGGTTGTATCACTTTTTAGATTCAACATATAAGCAATATCATGTGATATTTATCTTTTTCTCTCTGACTTACTTCACTTAGCATGATAACCTCTAGGTCCATCAGTTGCTGCAAATGACATTATTTCATTCTTCAAAAAGTAACTTTGGTGTTCCAAACAAAGGGGTTAGTGGGCCAGTGACTGTTGGTGTGTTGTTCATGAGTAACTGCTAGTAATGATACTTTATATTTGAATAGCATTTTACAGCTTATCAATGGCAAGTTTGATTGTATGCTGATGATTCCCAGACTTGTGTCTCCAATTCTATGCTTCCATCTTGGACTCTAGACCCACATATCCAATAACTTGTGCAACACTTTACTGAGAAATCTAGTGGTTTGAATGGAACATGTTCAAACTCAGCTCCTACTAGTCTCTCCTTGCCCAAAGTGTTCTCCCTTCAGCCGTCCCTACTGTTGAGGCAGTCTGAAGCCGAGCTGGAAAAGAATTTTCAGACATAGAGTCCTGCAGAAAGCAGTGAGTTTATTAAGGACGAAGTACAGAGTTAACGAAGGCGCTGCAAATGCAGTAGGCCAGCCTCCTGTCAGACCAGTGAGAGCTAATGGGTTAGTGGCCAATTATAGCCTCAAGACAAAGAAAATTCCTGCTGGAAGGCTGGCACTAGGTGATTAGTTGGGCGCTATAGGGTGACTACTATGGGTGGGCCTTTTTGCCTAATTTGGGGTCAGGAAGCCTGCTAGAGATGACTGGGGGAGGGCCTTTGGCAATGGTGACAAAGGGGCTCAGTCAGCTCTGGAGGTGACCTTGGTTCTGGTCTCTGCTTCTGTGGCCTTGGTGCAGGGCCTTGAATCTGTGGCCTTGAGGCAGACTCAACACCTATCTCAGTTGATATATATCACCACTGCAAGCGTCCGGTAAAAAGAAGATAATTCATCTTTTATTCACCTTTTCTACTTTTTTTTTTTTTTTTTTTTGGTCGCACCATGCAGCTTGTGGGATCTTAGTTCCCTGATCAGGGACCAAATCCAAGCTCCCTGCAGTAGAACCTCAGAGTTCTAACCGCTAAACTACCAGGAGAGACCCCATTTCTACATTTTAGAAGTGATTTCTTACTTAGTTTAGAGTCTCTCCTGGAGAGCAGTTAAAGAGTAAGAGGTCATTGTGGAGACTCAAATTATGCTTATCCATTCTTTTCTGGATTACCTAAAGTAGATTTATTTATGTTTTTGAGAACAACTCTTACATTTACAGTTCAAAGAATACTCGAGCCACGCTTTTGGAATTTCTGATGTTACTAGTCAGCAGCCATTTTTGATTTATGATCTATTACAAATACCTGAGAAATCACCTTGAAATTATTCTCCTGGCATTTGCACAACTGATACAGGTCACTGATAACATTAGTTATTCTGTCACCACTTGCTACACCCTTTAGGTTCAGCAAATGCTTGGTATAACATTTCACAGATTCAAGGCATCTTGTCCTCATTAAAGAAATGAATCACCAGGGTCTCATGAAAATCGTGAGTATCTCTTCAGTGTTTTCCACCAGCAGTGCAGTATAAAGCAATATCATTAGCTATTAATACCAAATAGTAGCAAAGCAAGAGTTCCAGAGCAATATGGTACATTTACCATGCTGAGGAGTGGACGAAGTCTTACATCTATGAACTTCGTATATAATTAGTTCTCTTTTCTTCTCCACATAAAAAGCATTTTAGTTTGTTAATGCATAATCTTGTCTAGCTTCAAATTACACTAATTAAATTTTGTCAAAACAAACTAAGCTTTTATTCCATTTTATTAAAAAAAATTTTTATTGGAGCATTAGTTGCTTTACTTTGTTATGTTAGTGTCTGCTGACAGCAAAATGAATCAGTTATATGTCAAACCAAGCCTTCAAAGTCTAAGTGTTCCAGGGACTTCCCTGATGGTCCAGCGGCTAAGACTCCCCGCCCTCAATGCAGCGGGCCTGGGTTCAATCCGTGATCGAAGAACTAGATCCCACCATCTGCAGTGAAGATCACGTGTGAAGACCTGGCACAGTCAGATAGATTTTTAAATATATATAGTAAAGTGGGAGTATCTTAAGCTGTGTTTTACGTGTAGGCGGTTTGTAAGTATGACCTGAGCTCTGGTCGGGAATGAATCATGAAAGAAGACAAACAGGAGATGTGTGATGGAACCCGTATTTGAAATGTTGGAGTCTCACCATCTGTCTTCCTTCTAAGGATGTACTGCGTCCCATTCTCAGAGTGGTGAGCTTGATCCAAGGATCCCAAGGTCCATGGAAAAGACTCAAGGGTAACAAACTGCTTTTGCTTCACCTGATGCATTATTCTTCAGTCTTTTCCTCTGTATCTTAGGGAGGTTGCTTATAAGCAAACTTCTAGACCACATCCTGTTTTCTGGCTCATTTTCACTCAATTATTTCAGATTGCAAAGTGCAAGTTTCCCATGTTTCTGTACAAATCCTCTAAATAATATAGAATCTCAGGGACGTTCCTGGTGGAAGCCTAGGTCCCCAGACGGGGAACTAGATCCCAGAAGGCACAACCCAGAGTCCTCCTGCTGCAACAAATTAGATCCTGCGTGTCGCAACTAAGACCCAGCAAGGTCAAATAAGTAAATAAATAATTTTAAAAATATAAAACCTCTGCCCCTGAATAAAAAGGAGGAATTTCAGTTCCTCTGAGAGGAAGGAACCAGAGATCAAATTGCCAACATCTGTTGGATCATCGAAAAAGCAAGAGAGTTAGAGAAAAACATCTACTTTTGCTTTATTAACTATGTCAAAGCCTTTGACTGTGTGGATCACAACAAGTTGTGGAACATTCTTCAAGAGATGGGAATACCAGACCACCTGACCTGCCTCCTGAGAAATCTGTATCCAAGTCAATAAGCAACAGTTAGAACTGGATGTGGAACAACACACTGGTTCCAAATAGGAAAAGGAGTACATCAAGGCTGTATATGGTCACTCTACTTATTTAACTTATATGCAGAGTACATCATGAGAAATGCTGGACTGGAGGAAACACAAGCTGGAATCAAGATTGCTGGGAGAAATATCAATAACCTCAGATATGCAGATGACACTACCCTTATGGCAGAAAGTGAAGAGGAACTAAAAAACCTCTTGATGAAAGTGAAAGAGAAGAGTGAAAAAGTTGGCTTAAAGCTCAACATTTAGAAAACGAAGATCATGGCATCTGGTCCCATCACTTCATGGCAAATAGATGGGGAAGCAATGGAAACAGTGAGAGACTTTATTTTGGGAGGCTCCAAAGTCACTGCAGATGGTGACTGCAGCCATGAAATTAAAAGACGCTTGCTCCTGAGAAGAAAAGTTATGACCAACCTAGATAGCATATTCAAAAGCAGAGACACTACTTTGCCAACAAGTGTCCATCTAGTCAAGGCTATGGTTTTTCCTGTGATCATGTATGGATATGAGAGTTGGACTGTGAAGAAAGCTGAGCACTGAAGAATTGATGCTTTTGAACTGTGGTGTTGGAGAAGACTCTTAAGAGTCCCTTGGACTGCAAGGAGATCCAACCAGTCCATCCTAAAGGAGATCGGTTCTGGGTGTTCACTGGAAAGACTGATGTTGAAGCTGAAGCTCCAATACTTTGGCCACCTGATGCGAAGAACTGAGTCATTGGAAAAGACCCTGATGCTATGAAAGATTGAGGGCAGGAGGAGAAGGGGACGACAGAGTATGAGGTGGTCGGATGGCATCACGGACTCGATGAACATGCGTCTGAGCAAGCTCCAGGAGTTGGTGATGGTCAGGCGTGCTGCAGATCATGGGGTCACAGAGAGTCGGACACGACTGAGTGACTGAACTGAACGGAGAAGAAGGAACTACACCCCTCAAGCCGTCCCACAAAAGGAATGGCCTTCCCGGTGTTCACAGGGGCAGGAAGGGTGGGGCCCAATCTCGGCTCGTGCTACACAGCTGTGAGAGTCCCAGCAGAACCTTTCCTCTGCTATTTTGTTTTGTCTGAAGCTCATGTCCCTAAGTGCCACCCAGTAGTACAACGCCATCTGTGCATATGTGCTAAGTCGTCTCAGTTATGTCTGACTTGTGACCCAATGGACTGCAGCCCAGCAGGCTCCTCTGTCCATGGGATTCTCCAGGCAGGAATACTGGAGTGGGTTGCTGTGCCCCTCTCCAGGGGATCTTCCCAGCCCAAGGACAGAACTATCATCCACCTTCACTTCCTGCATTGCAGGCAGATTCTTTTACCCACTGAGCCACCTGGGAAGCCCTAGATATGAATCAGGATATGGACATATTCTCATCTAGAGGTATATTATATTGGTTCTTACTAAATTTGGTCCACATGACTTAGCGACTGAACAACAACAAAAATTTGGTCCAAGCACCAGTTGGATCAAAATCCTATACTAGCAAAAGCCTTTCGATAGAACATAAGCAGGACGTGAGGTTTTGGATACACAGAGAAGGATGCTTTTGTCCTTTTTGAAAGGCTCTGCTCTATCGTTACTTTGCAGGTAGGAGTCCGCTGTCAAAGGTGGGATGCAGAAGGTGGGATATTTATTAAACAGATTCAATTTATTAAAATAGGCCTTTTAGGGGGAAAGACATGGAGCACTGACATCAGGGCATTAGACTATATTCTTCACTGTAACCTATAACCAAGGGCGCTGATGGCTGAACATAGAGACTGGGATAGATGGCATCTGTGCATACCCTCTCTGGAATTCCCTGTGCAGTTGAATTAAGGTGGTTTTTTGTTTGTTTGTTTGTTTGTTTCTTTTTACTACATCTTGGCAACAGTTAGAAACGGTCTTTAAAAGCGTAGTGCTTAGGGTGGTTAAGAGAACGAGTTCAGGTGGTATATGGAAACCTGGGTCAGGAATGTAGTCTATTTGGAGAGAACGTTTCCAGGCAGAAGGCTTTTCCATTGTGTGAGTGAGTTTTGTTGTTGTTGTTGTTTTTAATCTAGCCCTTACGAAACATTAAAAAAGAGAATGCTTATTTTCCGCAGGCAGAGGCCCCCATAGGTAGCCAGGTGGCATTTTTACTCAGCAAGGCCCTTCTGATTCATCAGCAGGGCAGCACAGATGGCTGAGAGCGCGGAAAGGCTTAGCCACCCTCTTCCCCCAAAACCAAGGCTCACACTGCCTCATGTTCAAAGAAGATTCATCACATGAGCCGTAAGACACAATGTGATGTGGAAGTTCAGCTGCCTGAGAGAATCAGAAGACCCCGTTCTCAAGGGCTGATTAATGGAAAGGCCATTACTGGTGCAGAACACTCGTTGCTTTAACCAGGCGGTATAGAAATCGAAATAAACAGGGTGACCAGCAGCTGAAGGGGTAGGGGGTAGGACTCTGCTTGTCTGACCCGCAAGGCTGGTAAATATAAACATTAAAGGGTGGTGCTTGGCTTTTTTAAATCTTTATTAAGTTATCTCTGATTTTTTTAAAGCTTTTTTTGAAGAAAATATGCGAGTATATTTTTGTTTCATGAAGCAGTAGTTTTAGATTTGGAAAGGAGAGGGAAGTATCAAGTAGAAACAGCAATATCATTAATAAAGTGATATAAGCATAAAAATGTATAGGTGCTAGAAATAACATCAAACTATGTTTTTAAAAAATGAAACACAAAAATAACTATCATCGGAGATTCACATACCATGATTTTTACATTCTAAAGCATGATACAAATATATTCTCTCCCATTAAGTAAACAACTTGTAAAAAGATGTTTTTCCCATACAAAAGTTCAGCAACCAAATTGTTCTAGGTAATGACATTTTTAGCCTCTTAGTTTATCAAATGTCCTTTACCACATTTTGACCAGGAATGAAATTACATTTTTGCATTCTCCCCAAGAAGGAAGGCCAGATAAAATACAGAACACCCAGTTAAACCTGAATTTCAGGTAAGCAATACTTTTTGTATGTCCATGCAATAATCTTCCTGACCCAGGGATTAAACCTGAGTCTCCTGCATTACAGGAAGATTCTTTATGGTCTGAGCCACCTATTTGGGATATACTTACACTCAAAAAGTACTTATTATCTTAATTTAAATCTAATAGGAACCCTCTAAATTTTTTGCTAACTCTGGCAAGCCCATCACTAAAACAAACTTCTCTGGAAGGAATTTGAAGCTTTAGTGTAGTTTTTAACTGAACACATAGAGTTTTCTCTACAGTCCAAAATCTACATTGAATCTGAAAGTGAAATTCACTCAGTTGTGTCCAACTCTCTGTAACCCCACGGACTATACGGTCCATGGTATTCTCTAGGCCAGAATACTAGAGTGTGTTGCCTTTCCCTTCTCCAGGAGATCTTCCCAACCCAGGGTTCGAACCCAAGTCTCCCACTTTGCAGGCAGCTTCTTTACCAGCTGAGCCACAAGGTGAAGCCCAAGAATACTGGAGTGGGTAGCCTTGCCCTTCTTCAGGGGATTTTCCCAACCCAGGAATCCAATCGGGGTCTCCTGCATTACAGGCAGATTCTTTACCAACTGAGCTTAATCATCTTGTCACCAGCTGCTTTGTCTGGTTCTCCATGCACAGAGCCCATCACATCATGGGGAAAGCTGTTAGCATGGCCACCCACGCTTTCCACGCCGCCAGATCCAATAAACTGAATCCCATAAGTTTCAGTGTGCTATCTGTGGCTTTCATTACTCTCAAAATATTTTCTACTTTTCCCTGCAATTTCTTCTTTGGTTTTCTGATTATTTAGAAGGATGTTGTTTAAGTTCTACATATTTGTGAATTTCCTAGGTTACTTCTATTATTGATTTCTATTCCACTGTGGCATCACGGACTCGATGGACGTGAGTCTGAGTGACCTCCGAGAGACGGTAATGAACAGGGAGGCCTGGTGTGCTGTGATTCACGGGGTCGCAAAGAGTCGGACACGACTGAGCAACTGAACTGACCGTGGTAGGAACACATACTTTGTAGGACTTTTATCTTTTTAATCTAGAGGCTTGTTCTGTGCTCTCACGTATGTCCTGTTCCGGAGAATGTTCCATGCACACTGTGGAATACTGTATATCTCTTGTTGAGTGTTCTTCGATGCCTGTCAAGTTTCCTTAGTTTACTGTACTGCTCAAATCTTCTTTATCTTTATTGATTTTCCGGCCTGATTGTCAAATGCTGCTGTTTAGTCGCTAAGTCGTGTCCAACTCTTTTACGACCCCAGGGACTGTAGCCTGCAGGGTTCCTCTGTCCGTGGGATTTCCCAAGCAAGAGTATTGAAGTGGGCTGCCATTTCCTACTTTAGAAACTTGGAGGCAGAGCCTTGATGGTGGGCTATCAGGCAGATTTCAGCTGCTTGGCGACGTTCTTTTACAAAGGTGGAGTCAGCATGACAGACGCAGGGCTTAATGCTAAAGGAGTGGATGTAATGCAGAGGCAGGTTTAATCTTCTCTGTTACCCTGTGTCTTCTTACTCAGTGGCTTTCAACAATTTTGATGATTTTTTGGCATTTCTTGTAACATCTGTACTATCATTGGCTGAATATTTTTCCTTAAATTGCCTTGTGGCTTTGCTCTGTCTCAGCAAAGATACCCTGAGAGCATAGTTTGGATGTGCTGTTCTTTCCCTATTACACATTAAAATAAATCCTATTAACATACAATATTTGTGGACCGTCTAGAATCATCCTGTAACCCAGAGCACCCTTGGACCACACTTTGGGGAAATGCCCACCTCAGGGCTTTGCCCAGGGTCTGTCTGTTCACTCCCACCCCTCCCCTATCTACCATCCTGTGCAGAACCTTTGGGTCCAATGTTAGATTAATACTTAGCAATAATAAAACTCACTGCCAAGCACAACACTTGCTAAGTGCAAGTGGGATTTTGTTGATAAATAACTATACTCAAAGCTAATGTGATGTGGTTAAAAGTGGGGACTCTGGAGATGAATTCAAATTCCAGCCCTGCCACTCACTGTGAAAATCACTTGGCCTCTCTCAGGTAGCTCAGAGGACTAGTATGAAGATCAAATAAATTAATACTTGTTCAGGGTTTAGAACAGTGTCTGGCCCACATAATTGCTATGTGATTGTTAGATATGATTAGAAGCTGCAAGTTCTGGCAATGGAAATCTAAAGGAAAAAAAGGTAGTCCCTGAATGTATTAGGCATCTTTTCCTTTGAGAAAAAGTTGGCCATGGAACAGGAGTGTACTGATACTTTGTTTAATCTCGTGGCCAGTAATGCACGCATTCATTACAGCAGTGTACGAGGGCTTTATGAATCGGGTGAGCAGTAGCAATAAATACACAGCGCTCAATGATTTAAAATGGCATATGGTTGACTGCGATTTAGTTATGCAAATTGAGTACTGTAATCAAATTTGTGAATAATCTTCCTCCCTCTCAATTCTCAAAAATTTATCCCTATAGTTTGTTCTTATTTGAAAATTGAATATTTTCATTAAGCATTTGGAGCTGTGCAGAAGTGCGTGTCTGTGTGCGTGTACGCACACTGCTTTGCTTTTTACTTTGGGTTTGTTGTGGTTGTTGTGTGTGTGTCTGTGTGTGCGTATGCACACTGCTTTGGTTTCTACTCTGGGGTTGTTGTTGCTGTTGTTCAGGCTCTAAGCTGTGCCTGACTCTTTGTGACCCCACGGACTGCAGCCAGACAGGCTCTTTTGTCCTTGGGATTTCCCAGGTAAGAATACTGGAGTGGGTGGCCACTTCCTTCTCCAGGGGATCTTGCAGACCCAGGCATCGAAACTGCATCTCTTGCGTTGGCTGCACTGGCAGCTGAACCACCGGGGAGTCCTGTGTTTCGGTAACATTCACTTGTTTGACTGCACGGGGTCTCAGCTGTGGCCTGTGGAATCCTCAGCTGTGGCCTGGAAGAACCAGTTCCCTGACCAGCGTCCAGGCCTGGGCCCTCTGCATTGAGAGCTCAGAGTCTTAGCCACTGGGCCAGCAGGGAAGTCCCATGCACGGTATTTGGAAGAGAATTTCTATTATTAGGTAGCAAATAGTTTTTTCTTAAATAAACAAAACTTAAACTAGTATGTTTAATCTATTCAAACAAGTGTTTCACACGTCACACTATGAACAATTTTTTTCTATTTTTGTCATGAAGTAACTGAAGATTCAGCTACATTATTTTACAATGTTATTTATTATGTTTAATCAGTAACATTATTAATTGAGGTGTACATTTATGAGCTTTACAAATAGTAAAGCTAAATTTGAATAAAACATCTCAATTCTAGTTTTGAAACCTAGTCAAAAAGTATGCTTTAGTGCAGTAGAAATCCATTAAATACACTCCATCAGTGTTAGGCTCTCTCTGTTAGGCAAACATTCATCAGTGCTGAGAGAAGATAGTCAACTGATACAGGAAACCAAAATTCACTTAAAAACAACTGCACTTTATCACTGTACATGGCAGATTTCCTTAAAAGCTATAGATATATACTTTGGAGATAAAATTATGCAAATTACTTCCTGAAGTATTTTAACAGGTTATAAATGCTAAATAAAAGTCTTAGGAAATGACTCAGGAGGTAAGATTGTAAAGATATCTTTCCAAAGCCGTTTTGACAATCCCCAAGGTCCATGGGGTCGCGAAGAGTCAGACACGACTGAGCGACTTCCCTTTCACTTTTCACTTTCATGCACTGGAGAAGGAAATGGCAACCTACTCCAGTGTTCTTGCCTGGAGAGTCCCCGGGACGGGGGAGACTGGAGGGCTGCCGTCTATGGAGTCACACAGAGTCAGACACGACTGAAGCGACTTAGCAGCAGCAACAAGGGCCAAATAAAGATTTGTGAAATTCCCTAATATGATCCAGTGGGGGAGGCTTTGAGTGAGAAGCAAGATTCTTGATTTCTACTCCAACTAACAAACTAAATGGACTTAGCTCATTAACTTTTGCTCTCGCGTGCTCGCGCGCGCGCGCGCGTGTGTGTGTGTGTGTGTGTGTGTGTGTGTGCTGTGCTCAGGTGTGTCCAACTCTCTGTGATCCCATGGACTGTAGCTCACCAGGTTCCTTTGTCCATGGGATTCTCCAGGCAGGAATACTAGAGTGGGCTGCTATTTCCTCCTCCAGGAGATCTTCCTGACTCAGGGCTCACACCCTCACCTATTGTGTCTCCTGCATTGGCAGACAGATTTTTTACCACTGCACCACCCGGGAGGCCCAACTTTCATGCTTATCTGTTCATTTGGAAGTCACATTCTAGACCTGATTTTATGCACTATAGTAGGCTTTGCTGTGCAAAATTTCCCTATAGTAACTAAATATTTGCAGAATATAATGTACTCTGATCATTGGTTTTACTATCATATATATGTACATAAATATCATTGATATAATATATACTTCTTTGCATGCTAAATGAATCTCCCAATTTAAGAGAGCATTTCCGTGTTGTCTTCCACTGCGTACATGAAGACTAGTATTATGCTGTGCCCAGGACTGCTGTTCAGAAGTTCTCATTGTCACAGCTCAAGAATGGACTGACTCGATCTGAATAGTTGACTGCAGACCCCAGTCTGGAGGGACATACTTCCCAGGCCTGTGCTCCATCTGTCTGGGAGGCTGCTGCTCCTAGAGGATAAGGCAGAGAGTGTTGTCTGACGGTCCAGCAATCTCTGGGAATCTTCAGAGGCAGCGATGCTGCTGGAGAGCTTGCCGTGATGACTCGAGCTGGGAGGTCCAAGGCTTCTGGGTAGATGGACATCTGGGTGTTTTCAGAAGCATAGTCACAGCTGGAGAGGCTCTTTGCGTCCTGCACGTTGTCACAGCATTTCAGGGCGGGGGCTGGCAAGCCTGGTAGGAGACTCTGGTCGTGGTGGTGATCACCGTCTGAAGGGCTGGAGCAGAGGGCGGGGCGGTCGCAAGGTACCTGCAGGGGGGCTGTGGGGTGTACTGAGGGTGAGTGGCCTCGGGCGGGAACTGTCCTTGGTCTGTCCTCTCCCCTGGGCCAGCTTTTCCAAGGGCTGGTTTCCAGCCGTGCTGTTTACTGGTGAAATCAAAGCTTCTCTCAAAGCTGCTGTAGGTGTTGACATTGTACTGTAGTGTGTTCAGATGAACCCAGTCCGAGTCCTTAGGGATACTGCTGACATCTTTATAAAAGGTGGGATATGGGCTCGAATTTGCGTACCCAGGACCTGCCAATTCATAGCTGCAGGGGGGCCGGGGCAAATAGATTCGTGGGTTCGAATATTTCTGAAAGGGTGGTACTATGTCTCCCTGGAAGGTGGTGAGGTCACATGTAGTCTTGTAAGCATCTGAGTTTGGAAAGGAAAGGCAGGGCTGGCCCGGAACAGGGAAGCCGGCATCAGGAATCACATCCAAGTCCTCTGGGTTCTCCAGGGAAGGGATGTTGTTGAAATGTCTGCTGTGATCTTGACTCTCTCCTGCCTAAAGAAATGACCCAAAGTTTTTATTTGTAAATAGAGATGTAAATTACATGGACACCCTCACCTGTCAACAGTCGCCAACCAACCAAATAACAAGCTTCCAGTTGGTGACTCTGTGTGATGAGCACAGAAACACTCTCTGGGCACCCGGTCCAGGAATTTCACGGCTTGAGCTCAGGCTTGAATTCCACTCTGCTGACCTCGGAGGGTCCAGGGTAGCCTGGGAGGGTGGGTCTCAGTGGTGGATGGTCCTGTCTTCTGCACACTATGTGCAGAAGAGCAGAGGCTTAGGAGCCTACCGCAGACCTGGGTTCAAATTCTGCCTGTCCCTCATGAGTTGGACAAGTTAGCTACTCTCTCGGAGCTTCAGGTTCCTCACTTAAAAATGGAGCTCAATAACCATAGTTTCTTCTTAAGCTTTTGTGATCTCAAGAAGTGTAAATCTCTTAGCCTGTATGGCACATAGAAAGTGCTCAGACAAGATCAGTGTCTCTTGTCTTCAGGCGGATATTCTGCCTGCTTGGCATACTTCGGAGAAGCCAAACTGGCTTAGGTGTTGCACAGAGAACTTTCATCTGTTCTACGTTAATCATGCAAAGGACCCTCTCAAAGCTGGGATGCAGTGAGGTAACAGAAAAACATAACAATATGTCTTTCTGTGTGACCGTTGGATAATTGCCCTTGTATTAGAATGTCAGTTCACAGCCCCACTCTATTAACTGTAGAAATACTCTGCTTTTATTTTTTCTAAGAAGAAGAAGGGATTAGAAACCCTATTCAAAAATTTGATTCAATAAGAGACAGAATTTTCTCATAAAATCAAACCTTTTAAATTGAGGTATAACATTTCTGTTTCAAGTAAAAATTTTACGTAAAAAAAATCACAGTGTATTTTGTGATGAAGACAAACACAGACCACAAGTGTAACGTCAGCTCCCCATTACCTCAGGTTCTCGAATTCTCCTTCTCTGTGGTTGGTAAAAAGAAGCCATTTGTCTTTTGATTGCACTTCGTCTAGCTTCCGTCTCTGACTTACTCTCTGGTCTTGGATGATCATGAACTCCCTTGGCCTGCATTAATATGGGGATGAACCACATGTGTTCCTCTGTGGCGAAGCTGGGCAAAAATTAAATATGCCTTTGCCAACATTCCAAATTATTGTTTTTTTCAAAGAAACGAGAAAAAAAATCTTAACTAAAACTGAACTAATAATAGACATCTTAAAAGATGACCTAATAGTCCTTCTAAATATGAAAATAACTATAACTAAGTTCACTCTTAGCACACAGTGAAAGTGAAAGTGAAGTCGCTCAGTCATGTCCGACTCTTTTCGACCCCGTGAACTTTAGCCCACCAGGCTCCTCTGTCCATGGGACTCTCCAGGCAAGAATAGTGGAGTGGGTTGCCATTTCCTTCTCCAGGGGAATCTTCCCGACCAAGGGATCGAGCCCAGGTTTCCTGCATTGCAGGCAGACGCTTTAACCTCTGAGCCACCAGGGAAGCCCAAGCACACAGTAGGTGAACTAATTTCTAGGAACCTAGTAAGGCCAGGCTAGAAGCCACAGCACCTGTTTCTGGCCAGGTGAGCTGTATTTGGTTTGATCCAGAGTTTCCCTGGTGGCTTAAGCAGTAAAGAATCTGCCTGCCAACACAGAAGACAGGGGTTCGATCCCTGGGTGGGGAAGACCCCTGCTGCTGCTGCTGCTGCTAAGCTGCTTCAGACGTGTCCGACTCTGTGCAATCCCATAAATGGCAGCCCACCAGGCTCCCCCATCCCTGGGATTCTCCAGGCAAGAACACTGGAGTGGGTTGCCATTGCCTTCTCTGAAGATCCCCTAGAGAAGGGAATGGCAATGCACTCCAATATCCTTGCCTGGAGAACTCCATGAACAGAGGAGCCTAGTGAGCTAAAGTCCACATGCTCACAAAGAGTCGGACACAACTTAGGGACTAAATCAGAAAGGAGAGTTTCTAAGACACCTGGCAGGTGGCCTGGTCCCTGTGAAACAATGAGAATGTCCATCACAAACTGGGGTTCCCTCACCTACCTGAAAAAAGATGGCATTGCCATCCAGTCTCCAGAAGTTGGTTACAGGGTAACCGCTGTGCCCTCGACAGGGGATCAATTCCAAAGCAGAGTGACAGTTGGGACAAGACTTCTCTGCATAAGCCAGAGGTGGGAAATGTTAATAATTAATATCAATACATATTAATTATATTAATGTTAATAAAATTAATTAATAAATATTAATAATTCCCAGCTCCCCTGGAAGGAAGGAAGGGGAACGCACTCACTGGGAAGGGGAACCCACGCCTGCAGGGCCACCCCCTCCCGGCCCCACGCTCACTCTGCTGCTTCAGCCGAGCCTTGTCACAGATGGCTGGCCGCAGCTGCAGCCGCGAGCCGTCGGGAAGGGCGCAGTCCTGCGCACACACCACCACGCCCAGGCACGACTTCTTGAGGATGTGGCCGTTGTGGTTGTTGGTGTTGCGCATGGCCCAGCCGCTCAGGTGGCGCTGCGCCTTCTTCTCGTCGCTGCTGTAGATGAAGCGCACGTAGCCGTCCGGCCACTCGCAGAAGCGGTCAAAGTGAGCTGGCTTCTGCAAGGGTGTCCAGACAGCAATCAAGTTTATCCACCCCAGACCCCATGCAGCAAGCTTTTAATCTTCTCCAAGCCTATCAGGGTGAAAACTGAGTCTTTTTAATTCCAGAAATACTGTAAAATCCAGAAGCTGTGCTCTTACGAAATGTCACTCATTGTGTGTGTATACCCTTATGACAACTGCTATAAACTATGCTTCTATAGCACTGCCTACAAAAATGGTAGCTTTCATACTTCCCACAGACAATAGGCACTAGTATTATCCCTATTTAACTGAATAGTAAACGGAGACCAGAGAGCTTCATCAACTTGCCCAAAGTCACACAGCTAGTAAGATCTGGCTGTAGGATTTGAGCCCACACAGTTTGACTCCAGAGCCTGTCCTCCTTACCACCAGGTTATACCACTTCTTGGTGTATTCACATGTTACAAATATTTTTAAGGTGAGTATTAAAGTGCCAGGGCAGAAAGTGGTTAGAAAGTTCTTCACTGATATACACTTGAGTCTGTATCTTTTCTTCCATCCAGTGGTTTTTCTTCCAAAGCTCTTGGCTTGATACCCAGTACAATATGAGAGAGACAACAACAGCTTCCCAAAGTAGCCTTCCAGGTTAGCATGCATACATGCTGAGTCACTTCAGTTGTATCCAACTCTGCCACCCCATGGACTATAGCCCCCAGGCTCCTCTGTCCATGGGATTCTCCAGGCAAGAATACTGGAGTGGATGGCCATGCCCTCCTCCAGGGGACCTTCCCTACCCAGGGATTGAACCTGCGTCTCTCTCTAATGTCTCCTGCACCAGCAGGCAGGTTCTTTACCTCTAGTGCCACCTGGGAAGCCCAGCCTTCCAGGTTTACAAGGGTATTACGATGACAGGCTGGCTATAAGGTAAACCCGAGCAGTTGGTGGAGACTGCTAAGTCCTGGCCTCTCTCCAGAGCAATATGGATTGTCATTCTCCTACACAAAGAGCTGCCTGGCTAAAATAATGTGATATCTAAAAGACTGAGCACTGCTTTCCTATTCATGTTTGGTGGTCCTTGTCCATATTACGCATTATTATTCTGCGATATCTTTCTTGTTATGAGTTTAATATAAAATTACCCTTCCCTGCACACTATTTACCAGGTACTCTTTATGGCAGGGGTCTGCAAACTAGGGACCATGTGCCTAATTCAGCCTCCCACTTGTTTTAGTACAGCTCACAAGCTAAGAATGATTTTGACATTTTTTAACGATTGAGGGGACAAATCAAAAGAATTATATGTTGTGACACATGAAAAGCCACATGAAATCCAAATTTTCTATCCACAGTGAAGTTGTATTAGAACACGGCCATGGACATTTGTCTACGTTTGGTCTGTTTTCACACTATAGTGCCCTAAACACACACGGGATGAGAGCTGAAGATCGTTATCTAATTCCACTGCTTGATGACAAGTGAATGACCCGAGACAAAGGCAAATTCAGGAACCGTCTCAAGGTCACGCTGCGAGTATAGCCCTTCCTCCTTGGGTTAGCTGGAGCAGGACCCTCTTTCTCCAGCCCAGAGCAGGTGCCTCTTTAGAGACGGCACACTCACTCTCTGTTTAAGAACTAATCTCCCAGAGGATAAGTTCTTCACATTTACGTGGAAAGTCTAGAAAATGCTTGTGAGAGAACCCATCCTTCCCTTATTTGGATATGGCTCTTTTCTAAAATACAAGAACAGATTCCCCCCTCCCCACCCGCCCCTGTGGGGATTTACACGGACAGGGTCAGTGGGAAGGAGATGCCCCAGCTGCACTGTGGCCCACTTTCACAGAATGGCACAGTGTGACCCTCAAGTAGGCAGGCTTGGAGACAAACAGATTTCCATGAATGTGGACCCCAAAGTACTTATCTCTTTGAGAGGCTACACAACGCTGCTAATGAATCGCTGTCCACCTGAACACCTCTATGGCACAGAAAAGATGCTGAATAAAGGTCAAGTCTCTCTCACCCCTGGTACCAGGGCATTGCCAGAAGTCCACCTCTGCAAATGCTCCCAGGTCACTCCTAATTCTCCTTCCACCTCCACTCAGGACTTTAAAGTCACTCCCCAGTTTTTGCTCCCAATCACTTTGACCAAGCATAACAAACGGCCCAGCCCCATTCCGGGGACTTGGCTTGAGACCCCTCTCTTCTGTTAAAAACGAAAACAAATTCACCCTAAACGGATGACTTCGATTTTCTCCTCACTAGAGAAGTAAGCTCAGAAGTTGTGTCCAAAACCTGGACTCCAGAGGCGGTCTGGGCGCCTGTGACCTGGTTAGCATGACTAGGAAGCCCCTAAAAGCCACGCTTCATCCTGGCACCAGATTAAGTGGCCCAAGTCCTGCTGCTTAAGATTCGGTCGCTGCAATTTATGGTCCTGTCTCACAGTTCCGCTGTGAGAAGAGGTGGCATCTGCATTCACCAAGATGCCCCTCCACCTTTCTAGTGGATGTCGGAGAATGAACAAGGAAGAGTCAGCGGGTTTCTACATCAGTTAAAAGAAATTGAGGGACGAGGTATCAGGCTCCCGGCCGCCAGACGACCAGAAACGTGCAGCCTAATTGACAGTTCCCGCTGCTTTCGGTGTTTTCAAAAGGGTTTGAGGAAACAGATGGGAGAAAACGCATCTCTAACCCCAGCTCCGCCATTTGTGGAGTCCCTGAACACTGGCGGGCTCTCAGGGATGTGTTTTTGGGGGGAGGAGGGTAGGGGGTGGTAGGGCGGCCTGTCCACATTCTCTGCCAAGACATTCCTCCTCTTTGGATGGAGAGCGGCGCGCGCAGCGGGTTTCACGCACCTGCGGCATCTGCGGGTCGTTGATGTCCCAGCTGAGCTTCATCCCGTAGGACCACGCGCAGTCCGCCAGCTGCGCCTCCGCCGCCGGCATCCGGTCCTCCTCGCGGGCGCTCCCCGCCAAGGGTCCTGAAAGACACAAGAAAAACAAACCAACCTAGAGCTGCCCAAGGTTGCTTTCCCCCTGTTTTAAAAGCAAGTGGTGAGAGACAGACAGGCCGATTTAGAAATGGAGAAGCGGCGGACAAGGGCTCAGGGCGGCTCCGGTGGAGCCCTGTTCTTGGTCGCAGTGCTGAAAAGTATCCACCTGGAGCTCAGCGCGGGCGCCAGGCAGCTGCCCGCACGTTTATAAAGGTGCCCCCGCCCCGCGGCCCCGCGAGCCGTGCTCCGCCCTTCCTCGCTCCCCGCCCGCCCGCTCCCATCCTCCAGGGACCTGCAGGGCCGGTCCCCCACTTCCAGGCAGGGCGAGGGACGGAGGGGAGGTGGAACTGAGCACTCGAGGTGACGGAAACTGAAGCCTAGACGGGCCAGAGTCGGGGGAGGTTGGAATGTCTAGTTTAAGTTGAAAATCATGCTCATTTTCCTAACTGCGCCCCACCTCTGGGTTTTCCGACGGGATCTAGAGAGAGGCTTCTGAGACAGAACCTTTCCAGCAAACTCCCCAAGTGGCAATAGTCCCCAGGCAGTTTGGGAACCACCTCTGAACGCCTGGGCGGCGGCGCGTCCTTGTCCGAGAAGATGCGCGTACGCCTACTAGCTTTGGGGCGCGCTCTTTTCGGGGGATTTTATTCCAGCTGATGTTGTTCAGTCGCTCAGTCGTGTTCGACTCCCTGAGACCCCATGGACTGCAGCACGCCAGGCTTCCCTATCCTTCACCATCTCCCAGAGCTTACTCAAACATGTGCACTGAGTCGGTGATGCCATCCAGCCGTCTCGTCCTCTGTCGTCCCCTTCTTCTCCGGCCTCTGAGTCTTTTCTAATGAGTCAGTTCTTCGCATCAGGTAGGAAGGGGTAGGGGAAGGAGGGGGGGGGGGAACTCCGCGGCCCCCAAGCGCCCCCAAACCTGTATTTTCTCTGCCGCCTTGGCTACTTCTGAGCCTGTTTTCTTTCCGCTAGGAAAAGAATCTGAGGCTCGGGAATTTCTCAGTCGCCATCCACATGAAATGACCCTTTTAAGAAATACTATTTTTTTTTTCCCTCCTAACCGCGTGGAAATCGTCGTGGAAATACCACAACAAAATCGTATTTACACCCATTTCGTCTGTGGAGGCTCTGGAGACTGGAAGAACCAGGTGAGCGCATAGGGCGCTGTGGGCTTCCCAGGGCTGAGACCAAGCCTTCTTTAGCTGTGCACCCACTTCCTTAGGGTGAGTGGAAGGGCCCAATACAAGAAACCAGTGGAAGGGGGTTAAGCTGCTCTTTGGCCGCCGCGATGAGTGAGGGAGGGTGGGTTTCCGGAATTCATTCCCTGCGCCTTTGTTCTTGGGGATGGCACGCTCCTGCTACCAGCATAGCCAGGCAGAAGTGTTAGTTACTCTGCTGCTGCTGCTGCTTCTAAGTCGCTTCAGCCGTGGTCGACTCTGCGACCCCATAGACAGCAGCCCATCAGGCTCCCCCGTCCCTGGGATTCTCCAGGAAAGAACACCTGAGTGGGTTGCCATTTCCTTCTCCAATGCATAAAAGTGAAAAGTGAAAGTGAAGTCGCTCAGTGGTGTCCAACTCTTCGCGACCCCATAGACCGCTCCCTACCAGGCTCCTCCATCCATGGGATTTTCCAGGCAAGAGTACTGGAGTGGGGTGCCATCGCCTTCTCCGGTTACTTGCTCAGTCCTGCCCAACTCTTTGCGACCCCATGGATTGCAGCCCACCGACCTCCACTGTCCATGCGATTTTCCAGACAAGGATACTCTAGTGGCTTGCTGTTTCCTTCTCCACTGATCTTCCCGGGCCAGCGATAGACCCCGGCTCTCCCGCACTGCAGGCAGGTTCTTTAGGCAGCCAGACGGAGGCCGGCTTCTAAAGAAGTTCACTGTTAGAGGAGGACACTGGGAACCTGCATCCCGCCAAATCCTCACCCCCGCGCGCCTAGAATTTGGCAACGCCGAGCGCGCACGCGGATGCAGCGTGGCGCCGGAGGGAAGGACGCACAGTCCAGCGCCTCCTGCAGGATTACAGCCTCTTCCTTTGGTGAAAGGTGAGGAAAGCGGTGCGCACTTAGAGCCGCAGGAAGCGGTTATTACGCTCCCAGTCCTCTTGACTTTCCTGGTGGACGGCTAGTCGAACCAACAGTGAAGTTCGACTCAGAGCCGCTGCTGTTGACGGCCCAGGGGCAGAGAATTCCCAAGAGGGTAAAAGCCAGATTTGGGTAATGACAAGAATATTCTTCTTTCTCTAGTTTCAAGCTTTGATTCCCTGCTCCCACCCTCCTCGAAACTCCCTCCCCCCTACCCCCAAGCAGAGGCGCAAAGTTCTTTTAAGAAAAAATGACAAATTCATTCCCCAGCCTCCCTAGCACGATCACCCTGCCCCTAAAGTTTCTGTGTTCTTGTGGGTCAGCGTTTCTGATTAAAATCGTTCACAGAGTTGCCGCGAAAGTCCAGGAGGAGATGGAGAAACGTGTTCACTGTTCACCCACTAGCTTCATCCACAGACTTCCAGTGTATCAACCGCGCACTGAACGCCCTGGCAACTTCTATCGTTCAGTTGCTTTGGGGTTTGTTTTCTTTTTCCATGGTTAAAATTACTGACCCTTCTCTTTTCATTTATTTATCACAAATCGACATTTCTTTGCCAAGTTGAAGATAATATTACGTTTTAAAATGTTAAAGAAGATCAAGCCAGTCAATCCTAAGGGAAATCAGTCCTGAATATTCATTGGAAGGACTAATACTGAAGCTGAAGCTCCAATACTTGGATCATCTGATGTGAAGAGACCCAACTTATTGGAAAAGACCCTGATGCTGGGAAAGATCGAAGGCAGGAAGAGAAGGTGTCGACAGAGGATAAGATGTTTGGATGGCATCACCAACTCAGAGGACATGAATTTGAGCAAGCTCTGGGAGTTGGTGAAGGACGGGGAAGCCTGGCATAATGCAGTCCATGGAGTCATGGACTCGTAAAGAGTCAGACACAGCTTAGCGACTGACAATACCAACAAAATGTTTTTAATGTAACTTCAAAAACGAACTTAAAATCACTTTTGAAAATATGTAGAAACTAATTTCTGGTCTTATTGTAACCATTGTTTAATTTCTTTTCTCTGTAATTTTGGAATATTCTTAGAGAGTCCTTATCCTTCAAAAATGTAAAACAGCACAATTTAAAAAAAATGAAAGCCAAGTCAATCAAGTACTTTTTTTTTTTCTAAATAGACTCTGGTATCCAAAGAAAAGTCGTTGTTTCTACTGTATTTAGTTTGAGCAGAATTAGAATATATATTCCAAGTTGTCCTAAAATTATGTCTGGGTAAAACATGTTAGTAAAAGAAGTTAATCAAAGTGAAAACATAAATAAATAAACGGTGTTGTCTGTGATGTTATCTTTAATTTCTCCTGAATGTTTGAATCCATTAACAACCATGTCATCTGAAAGACTTATATTTTCCTCACAGTCTGAAAATAATTGATTAAAACTTTTAAACTAATATCAAGAAGACTTAAATGTCATACATTATATTCTTACTGTATTACCTATTTTATTCTCTAAAAGTGCATTTAAATTGTATTTGATTATGTCATCAACCTTAAAATTTTCCTGCATTAATACTTACACTGATTCAGAACACTATATTCACAGCTGATTTTGAAATCGTAGAAGTTTATTAATTCAAAAGCAAAGGAATCTACAAGTTTGGTTTATATTAAAATAAGTAAATTACATCATATTTACCAGGAATGGATATGATGAGCTTTGAAACAAGTACTTTATTGAATGGACTGGAGATACAAGGTAGAGTTCAGGGCTGACTTGCAGAGATTCTGGTTATATTAAGTTTACCTTTGATGCAAACAAATATCTTCTGTAAAGGTCGTGACACCAAGTACCCACAGCACCTGATTATCATACAAGTTAATTTTTCACAAGGAATGTTTGGATCTGAGAGGTCCTTTGGTCTGCTTTTTTTTTCTTTTTTAAAAGAAAATTCCAGTCCAACTTATTTTTGTCACCGTGTTCCCATATCAGACAACCTATATCAGCCTAAACCTGGTACACAATCTTGTGGGGCTAAAGTAAGTGGGCAGAAAACAAGCAGATTGGATGAAAATGTTTATTTTGACTGAGCACAGCGAGATGTGTATATTTAAAAACCCTTTCTTTTGTAATATCAGGAATAAAGTCCATTTCAGGTACAAATCTGGTTCCTATGGGGAAAGTTCAGCTTCAGTCCGTTAATATCAATGGATCGAAACCAGCTCTGCTATCTGTTAAAGGTGGAGAAAACTGCCGGCTTCAGCACAAGGTGCGCCTATCAGTTTAGAACTTCGCTTTTCAAGTCTGTTAATTGACTTGTTTTCATCCCTGGAGAAATCGCTTTTTCTTAAGGTGCGCTTGCGTGCGCCCAGGTGGCCTTACCTTGATTCCTAATTAACATGCCAGCGTTTCTCAACACGCTTCTCAATCGCGGGGCTCTGCTAGGTTTTCAGGGGCGGGGTGATTAATTAGAGTTTGGGGCGGAGCTTGGCGTCCGGGGGCCGTGGGCTACCCCAGCGCCGGCCGGCTGAACCCAGGAGGCGGAGCGCGGCGCGGCGCGTCCCGTGCCCGGCGTGCGCCCTGGTTCCGGTACGTGGCGTCCAGCCTGAGGCTCGGGATGGGGGAGGTGAGTAACCTCGGGGGGACCCGAGCACCGTAAATCCCCGGCCCCTCTCCACCGTCCCTGGGGGGCGCGGGGGCGCACGTCCGTCGAGCTCTGGGCTCCGAGCCTGGCGCGCTCGCCCAGAGTGCTCCGGTTGCTCAGTACCCCGCCAGGCTCCTCTGTCTGGGATTCTCCGGGCAAGAATACTGGAGCTGGTTGCCAGTTCCTTCTCTGGGGGATCTGCCTGACACAAGGATCGGACCCGTGTCTCCCGCATTGGCAGGCGGATTCTTTACCTCTGCGCCGCCGGGGAAGCCTGGCGCGCCCCCGGCCCTCCGCAGGCGCTTCTCCGTTCTTAGGCTTTCAGGGAGACCGTAAGGTAGCATAGAAACCTCCGGTCCCTCGCTAGTAAAGCGTTTGGGGAAGGGGGACTGGAGAATTAATATCTGAAGGCAACGATGTGCTTCTTTTCGAGTTGTTCGGGTTGTTTTCCCAGCCGTTTTTTCCCTCTGGTTTCCTGAAAAGTGCAAGGACGCCAACCTACCCAGGACCCAGATCTACGGCCCCAAGATTCTGGGGCTTGTTAGCCCCGCCGCCCAGGGTTTGGAGGGGGTAAGGTGGATTGGTACTTTCCCTCATTCCTTTTCTTGAATACACTGTTGGTGGAAAAAACAAGCCTGGATTTGAATCTTTGAATTCACCTTTTCCCCCTATTTATAAATAATATTATTGTAAAATATGCTAACATTTAAAGATTTTGTCCACTACACAAAGGACTATTAACCCAAGCTAGATTAAAAAAACAAAAAAACCTCTTTGGGAGAGAGATTACATTTTTTTTTAAGTTATTCTTTAATTGTTGGGAGCAGGTGAGATGCTGGTGTTTAGCGTGTTTGTGAAAATTAGGTTGGTAATCCAGGAATCACTTCTTGAAGAAAATGTGCAACAACCCAATGTTTAGTAAGTTTTCTTGTTGCTGTTTTGATCCTTGAAGTTTCAGTTTTAAGCCCTACAGTCACATTTAAAATTCACGCAAGTCAGAAATATAAAGCTTAAGCTCATGACTGGGCTTGAAACTCGCTTTAGAAAACCTTATTTTACAAGCTGTTATTCTCAAAATGGTTCATTAATTCAAAGCCTTTTCTTTTTTTTACAGTTACTGCTATATAGTTTACATTTATTTTATGTGGTCACTTATTACAATGATATTTACTTTTTTCTTGTGGTAATTTGTAGTTGTCGTTAAGTGTTAAAGAAGGTTGGATAAAGCTTTTGGGCTTTCTTCTAGGTCATAGTTTTCTTAGACCAGTGGCGTGAATGAAAAAAGTTTATTCAGGAAAATAATATAAACCTTATTTCTTTTTACAACTTAGTGCATTTCTTGGAAATAAATTTTTTTTTTAATGTTTTTTGTACACAGGAGAACGAAGGTCCTTTGCAGTCCGTTCCGGGAAAGGATGAGAGTGGACTGTCCGGGGACGCTTTCTCTGTAAAGACCGAGTTTGTGTTGTGCGTGTGTGCCGTCTTGTTCTGTGTTTCCTTCCTCGAGTTATTCAAGCCTGAGAGGTCCTTTTCTACTTTTCTAATCTGCATCAGTTTATCACCATCTCTTTGATTACCCTACTAATATCCTAATCTAGGCTAGTCCATTCACTATTTTAAGTGGAGGTGGACAGTATTGAACAAAGTAGAGGCTATGCTGCCTCTCCTAGAACCTTCACCCTGGCAGAGAGCCAAAGAGAATGAGAACACAAGATGGTAGGAAGCAAATGGAACAGGGGTTGTGATGGAGAATAACTGCACTTGACTGACTTTAGACAGAGGCTTCCTAGGTGGTGCGGTGGTAAAGAGTCTACCTGCCAATGCAGGAGACGCAGAGACTGGGGTTCAGTCCCTGGGTCAGGAAGATCCTCTGGAGTGGAAAATGGCAACCCACTCCAGTATTCTTGTCTGGAGAATTCTATGGACAGAGGAGCCTGGTAGGCTATAGTCTGTGGGGTTGAAAAGAGTTCGACACCACTGAGCAGCTGAGCGTGCACACACACAGGCACATGCATGCAACTTTAGGTAAGGTCCAGAGGACCTACCTGAAAAGGGGGTATTAAAGCTGAGAACCGAGGGATGACAAGGAGCCGGAGTGGTAAGTAGTGGGGAGAAGCAGTCCCGGCACAGCATATCCGGTGCAAAGGCCCTGAGGCCAGGAAGAGCTTGGGACTCAGAAG
Organism: Madoqua kirkii; assembly: GCA_006408675.1. Classification (NCBI taxonomy): domain Eukaryota; kingdom Metazoa; phylum Chordata; class Mammalia; order Artiodactyla; family Bovidae; genus Madoqua; species Madoqua kirkii. Next base: position 43,798 of record SJYC01052037.1, read on the forward strand.
GGAGGTGAGACAGGATATGCTGACCGAGCCCTACAGACAGAGGCAAAGGGTTTGGATTTGTTCTGAGTGTAGAGAAACCGCAAGTAGGAAGAAGCCTGAACTGCTGAGTCAGAGAGTCTAAACGTGAGTCCCAGCTGCGTGATCTCATGCACGTTCTTAACCTTTCCCAGCCTTGTTTTATTATCCCCAGATAAAGAGTCTAACACCTAGATCAGTGGTGAGGAGTAAATTAGAATATCTGCAGAACGTCTAACCCCCTTGGTTAAAAAAAACCTTACTATTAATATGTGGTAATTTAAATTCTGTTTAAATGTTTAATTTCAAATGCTCTGTCCTCGTTTAAATCAGTACTAGGAACAGATGGAATTTCAGGCTAGATATAGTAAAATGACTCATTAAAATGCTGTAAGTTAGCCTATAGGATTGGACTGGATTTTCTTGATTAAAGAAGTCATATCTTTTATAGCACAGGTATTTAAGAGTATATGTTATTCAAGCACACATACAGAGACACACATATAGAGACGGGTCTTGACTAACTTTCAGACAGAAAAGTTCAGTTTCTTTCATCGGAGCAATTTGTGTGTATTAGTTCCCTTAACTGTAAGTATTTGTGTTGAATTTGTTTTCTCCTGTTAAAATCATTTGTATAACTTAATGAGTGATAATAGTCTTGCATTTTGTAGTGTTTTAGTGTTTCTAACATCACTGGGGATAAAGTCTCTGCCCACAGGTATCTGTAATTCAGGTGTGGTTTTCCGTAAGTCAGCGATTCTCAGACTTTAGGATGATGAGGATCACCTGAAGGGCCCCGCTCCCAGAGTTTCTGACTCCTAACACGTGCCCCGGTGACATCTGTGCTGTATTGGTGATGGTTTTGCAAACTACTCTCTTAAGCCCCCCAAATAACTCTCTATTCATACCCTCTTTCTCGGCACTGAATTTTTCTACACTGAATTGTTACTGATAACGGTTGTTAGAAATATCACTGTGAAATAAGAATCCTTGGGGGAAAGTGTAATTTTCAAACTGTCAACATTCCAGCTCCAGTCGCTTCTCACTAATGCATTCCATGATGAAGGATTTCAGAAAATCAAAGAGTATTTTCAGGAACAGCGCCATGTTCTTCAAAAATATAACAATCTTTTATTACGCCATCTCGACAGATTGATAAATAAGGCAAGTGAGTTTTGTTTTGGAATCAGAGTTCCGATGTGTAACTGTGTAAGGTTTTTAACTTGGTGTGGTCTCATCCCAAGGAACTGGATAAAAATGAATTCCAGCATGTTTCGCTGTTGCTGAAATGTATCCAGCGATTCTTCATTGATGGCCTCAAAGAAGATGAGCCTTTACTGATTAAGCAGGGTCTGATCCCAAAGATAAGTGTCATCTTTTAATCTTGTGCGGATTTGGATAATTTAAAGAACAAGAGAGGATTCAGTTGCCCAGTTTGGTATTTTATGTTCCTTGAAGTCAGATTTGAAAAGGTGCTGATGCCAGGGCTTGTTGCCTATAGCCAATCAAAACTTAAGTTCTACGTGTTTCCTGATGTATGGGGTGGACAGGACACTTGGGGAGTGCACAGGAATAAGTCAGACACAGCCCCTCCTCCCCTTGACAAGTCAATGCAGTAATAGTATGATTTTAGTATTTCAGTGAATTTAGCTTAAATACAGAATGAAGAGAGTGGACTATTACACCTCTCTCCCAAAAGCTTTATAACTGTTTCCACAGACCTTATTAACAAGATTGTTGTTCATTTACTCAGTCACGTCCTACTCTTTGCAGCCCCATGGACTGCAGCACTCCACGCTTCCCTGTCCATCATCTCCCAGAGTTTGCTCAGATTCATGTCCATCGAGTCAGTGATGCCACCCAACCACCATCATCTGTCAATCCCTTCTCCTCCTGTCCTCAGTCTTTCCAATAACAAGATTGGACCTAGATAAATGATCATTTTATCCTTTGCCACAGGCCACTTCTCCAGCTTCCTAAAAGCTTAGTTGAATCTGAAAAAACACGTGGCAAAAGTGTCTTTTGCTTATTCTGCTATTGCTGCTGCTAAGTCGCTTCAGTCATGTCCGACTCTGTGTGACCCCATAGACTGCCTCCCACCAGGCTCCCCCGTCCCTGAGATTCTCTAGGCAAGAACACCGGAGTGGGTTGCCATTTCCTTCTCCAATGCATGAAAGTGAAGTCGCTCAGTCATGTCCTACTCTTAGCGACCCCATGCACTGCAGCCTACCAGGCTCTTCCGCCCATGGGATTTTCCAGGCAAGAGTACTGGAGTCGAGTGCCATCGCTTTCTCCGTTGCTTAATCTCGATCACCCAAATTACGCAGTTCTGTTTTTTAATCAGAAGGTAACACTGTGTGTGTCTTTGATAATGGCATCTGGAAGCAAAGCAGAGTTTTCCCAGTCTTTTGCTACACATTTTTTTTTTCTTGATAAGATTTGCAGCCATGAGATTGATTGTTGATGAGGACATGAGGGTAGGTAGGGGACAGAAGGGTGACTGAGCTTGTAATAAAATCTCTACTTAGTCCCTGCAAGTACTTGCATCTCAAGTTTATCAAGATCAGGTTGGGCCAAGGAGATGTGTCCATCCTTTTTCACTTTAAAATGCCTGTGATCATGGGGCTGCCCCTCCATCTGGAGAAGGGAATGGCACCCCACTCCAGTACTCTTGCCTGGAAAATCCCATGGACAGAGGAGCCTGGTAGGCGGTAGTCCATGGGGTCCCTGAGGGTCAGACACAACTGAGCAACTTCACTTTCACTTTCCACTTTCATGCATTGGAGGAGGAAATGGCAACCCACCCAGTGTTCTTGCCTGGAGAATCCCAGGGACGGGGGAGCCTGGTGGGCTGCCATCTGTGGGGTCACACAGAGTCGGACACGACTGAAGTGACTTAGCAGCAGCCCCTCCATGGAGAGGAGAGAGTAAACTCTGGGTTTTCCTAACTTCTCTCTGGGACTTTAAAAGTGTTAGCCGCTGGGGTATAGGGGGAGACCAGTAGGAGGGAGTGGAAATCTAAGGGCTGTACTTAATGCAAGTTGTGTATTTCATTTTTTTAATGGGGTATAATTGTTTATAGTGTTGTTAGTTTCTGCTGTATAGCAAAGTAAATCAGCCATGAGTTCAGTTGCTCAGTCGTGTCCAACTCTTTGCGACCCCATGAACCGCAACACACCAAGGCCTCCCTGTCCATCACCAACTCCCAGAGCTTGCTCAAACTCATGTCCATCGCATCGGTGATGCCATCCAGCCATCTCATCCTCTGTCGTCCCCTTCTCCTGCCTTCAATCCCTCCCAGCCTCAGGGTCTTTTCCAGTGAGTCAGCTCTTCTCATCAGGTGGCCAAAGTATTGGAGTTTCAGCTTCAACATCAGTCCTTCCAGTGAGTGTTCAGGACTGATCAGCTATATGTGTCCAGATATCCTCTCCCTCCCAGACCTCCCTCCCACCTCACCCCTCCTCCCACCTCACCCCTCCTCCCACCTCACCCCTCCTCCCACCTGTCTAGGTCATCACGGAGCACTGAGCTGAGCTCTCTCTGCTATACAGCAGCTTCCCACTAGCCATCTATTTACACATGGTAGTGTGTGTGTGTGTGTGTGTGTGTATCAGAAAGAGAAAAACAAATATCAATACATGTGTATTTCATATTGATTTTAGCCCCACCCACTCTCTGATCCCCTGGAGAAGGAACTGGCAACCTACTCCAGTATTCCTGCCTGGGCAATCCCATGGACAGAGGAGCCCGGAGGCCTACAGTCCATGGGGTTGGAAAGAGTCGGACACAGCTGAGTGACTAAGCGACAGCTCCCTGATACACTTACTTCTGCAGGTAATATGAAGCAGGGACGAAGAGCCCAAACTCCAAAGGAATGGAGCAGGGTGTCCCAAGGCACCTTGGAAGCTGAAGCTGATTTGGGGGGATGAATTGGGATCTGCTCTGAACTGAAATCTATATTTAGACTTCAGAATGCCTTCCCAAGGGTTGAAAAGTGTCAGATCAAGTTTCCACTGGAGTTTCGAACCAAATAGGAATTCCACATTCCATTGGAATTCTAGCTGGTGATGGAAATGCCACAGCCATGATTTAAATACCTTGTGAAGCATGTAGTGTTAATTTGTGTAGGTTGATGTTATCAGAGTGGAGGGGGCGGGTAAAGTGTGCTGGGAGGTGGTTTGCCATAGAAGAAGAATTTCCTACAGAGAGGAGCAAGTTTGGCCCTGTACTTGAAGATTCAGAAGGACTGAGTGACTTCTCCTTTGCCATATGCATCACGAGTAAGAGCTATTGCGTCCGTCAATAATTGTCTGGTTTCTGGCAATGACACAGCTATAGGGGCAGCTGGTGGAACAGTTACTATGTGTGATTTTGGCACAGAGATGCCTTCAGAGTGAATTCCTAGTCCAGATTTTGATCGAATAATGTGGCATTTTGCCCACCTGTCTATACTCAGTGGGTTTTGATGAGCTGGGGAGGGGGATAGCTTTGGGGGCATAAATGGAATATGACAGAAATGGCTTTAAAAGCATAGAATTTTGAGTATCAGTATACAGAGGGAGGAAAAAGTGCCTTAGCGGTGAGTTCTGCTTGTAGAGAAACACTTAAAATTTTTTTTTTTATTGGAGAATAGCTGATTTACAATATCATGTTAGTTCCAGGTATATAGCCATGTGAATCAGTTATGCATATATCCACTTGTTAAGATTTCTTTCCCCATGTAGGCCATTAGAGTGTTGAGTAGAGTTCCCTGTACTATACAATGTTATTATTTATCTGTTATATATATATAATAGTGCTGTGTATAAATCAGTCTTAACTTATCCCCTGCCCCACTGACCTCTGGGACATTTCTTCCATGGACTGCTGGAGAAAAGTTTGCTTTAGGAGGTGGATGATGCAATCAAATGCAAATATTTGTCTGATTTGAGATAAAAGAAAATCACCTGGAACTTAATAGAGCTTCCAAATCTTGCTGTACCTTAGAATCGCCTAGAGAGCTTTGAGACATCATGTGACGGTCTCATTGCCAGAGATTCTGATTTGCTGGGTCTGCAGTGGTCTCACTCATGAGAGCATTTTAAAGCTCCTCAAGATTTTCTAATGTGCAGCCAAGACTGAGAACTGAAGGGTTCATCCATGGCCTTTGGATGGTATCTCAGTTCTTGACTCTAAAGTGGAGAAAGTTTCCAAGGCCCCACTCCTGTAAGAATTCCTCGTCACAAACTCATGTCACCAACTTCTTGTTCAATTGATTTCTGACTGTGCATGCCAGGATTTTCTTTCTTTTTTTATAAGAGTGTCTAGTCTCTGCAAAAAACATCCAAAGATGGCTTTTGCTTCATTGAATAAATATATTCTAGAGAGGTTTATGGGTTTCCCAGGTGGCTCAGTGATAATGAATCTGCCTGCCCATGCAGGAGACATGCGTTTGATCCCGGGGTTGCAAAGATCTCCTGGAGGAGGGCATGGCAACCCACTCCAGTGTTCTTGCCCGGAGAATCCCATGGACAGAGGAGCCTGGCGTGCTGAGTCTGTGGGGTCACAAAGAGTCGGAGACGACTGAGCATCTGAGCACATACAGAGCACAGGGAGGTTTGGGTTGCCATCTCCTTCTCCAATATAAGTTAATTAAATCACACCAATTCTATCGACTTAATATGAACTTGGATAGATGTTCCTATGGGGTGGGGAGCGGTGGTGAGGGGTGGGGATCTCCAATTAGCTGGAAGCTTCTGGCAGAAGGAAGGAAGGAAGGAAGGTTCTCTTGACCACTCACTAGCCCCTTTATAAGGCTTTCTGATGTGGATGATCCTGGCAAAATCTCCAGTTCTTGCTGGTATCTGAGAACTTCCTGCGACTCTGTCGTGGTCTGAGTCCATTCTGGAGTGGTCTGGATGAAGACTTCAGGACCAGACCTAATCGAATGGCAAGAGGTCTTTAAAATGATAGAGCTGTGAAATTTTATCGAATGGGGAGGAGTGATTTAGTCCTGGAGGTTGTATAAGCATTTCTTTTATTGTGCACATGGTTTCCTGGTTTGAAAGAACAGTGGGATTTCTGACCATGGCAGACCTAGCCTCAGACACATCTCTGAAGAATGCGACAGAGACTTCTTTGACACAGCCTTGGTAAGGATGGGGGTGGGCGCTTCAGTGAGCAGATAGTGTTGGTAATTTGCAGGAATCTTCAAGTTGTTTATAAAGCTTGTGTTTTTCCAAGTGGATTTTACTAAAAGACTCGTATTTTATTATTAGAAATGTTATATGAAATAGTAACAAACAGTATGTGTAACCAACGTTATAGAAAAATAAGGTGATTTATTTTCAAATATATTGTTCACCTGATTGGAGGTAATAAGCTGATTTTAATAAAGTGGATTGAAGGTCAAATAGGGTTTCTCTATAACTTTTTTTTAGTTAAAGTCAACTTCTGCCTGTTAGAGAATTATCAGCCTTAATACATTAATGTTACCATTGATAATGCTTTTAAAAAATAATAGAAGTTTTACTTTTTCTTTTCATTAGATTATTTCCAGAAGTCGTAGTCAAGGTAAGTGTATTATTTACTACTAATTGGCCGTTGACCTCTCATTACTAGGATATTCTTGAATAGAGAGGAATATTTATCTAAATGATAGGGAAAGTGCTGTGGGTTTAACTATTGTGTTGTATTAACGGACCGTCTTACAGCAGTCAGACTGTGTTGCTGCAGTGAGTTCTCCTATAAAGTGTGCCTCAGTTACCTCTGGTGCATCTTCATTTCGCTGCTTCTACCACCGTTTGGCCGTTCAGTTCTGATCAGGGATGGAGAGGCACTTCAGTCACCCAAACCAGCAAAATTACCTAACACTGATGTAACTTGAAATCAATTCTGTGCCTCTCTCTGTCTTTCAAGAGCACAAAAGGTAGATTATTTGGATGTTAGGGTGATATTGTTCAGCTTAGCTCATGTTAAAGGTAATTCCACATTTTGAATTGTGAAACCATGCATTCAAAGATGCACAGAGTGGTGGGGTGAGGTTGGGTGGGGGAGGTGAAGAGGGAGGGGCTAATTTGTGCCTGATTTGCGCCACGTATGCTGCTGCTGCTAAGTCACTTCAGTCGTGTCCGACTCTGTGCGACCCCATAGACAGCAGCCCACCAGGCTCCCCCGTCCCTGCAATTCTCCAGGCAAGAACACTGGAGTGGGTTGCCATTTCCTAATTCACGATGTTTGTATGCCAGAAACCAACACAACATTGTAAAGCAATTATCCTCCACTTAAAGAAAACAAAGATGGATAGATATCGGGGCCATTTTAATGTCCTCTCCCTACTTCCCATCTTTTTCATTCTTTTGAAAAGCTGCTACTAAATTCACACTACATTCTACAGTGAATGTGCTGTGCTCAGTCGCTCAGTCGTGTCCGACTCTTTGTGACCCCGTGGATTACAGTCTGCCAGGCTCCTCTGTCCATGGGATTCTCCAGGCAAGAATCCTGGGGTGGGTTGCCATTCCCATCTCCAGAGTATCTTTCTGATCCAGGGATCGAACCTGGGTCTTCCGCATTGCAGGCAGATTCTTTACCATCTGAGCCACCACGGAAGCCGCCCAAGACCTTTATAAACTGTTTGCTTTTATAAAATACACAAATGTGAGAAATGCATAGAAACAGTGGGAAGCTGTGTTCAGGAGCCGCCCTTGCACGCTGCTCACTCTGGATGCCAAAGCAGCTTTGCCTGGGATGCGAAGGTCACAGTCAGACTCCGCGTGCGCTGCTGCCTTTATCCATGGGCGTCCAGGTCGTGCAGGACGAGGAAGCCTGGTGTGCTGCAGCTCATGGGGTCGCAGAGGTCTGACACGACTTAATGACTGAACGACAAGAAAGGCCCTGCAGATCTCCTGTGGCCTGGGGCTTTCTAGAACTTGCAGTAGGCTGGCATGTGTTCCTTATCCAGCCTAGATAGTTTTGGAAACATTTGCTGCCCATGGCTTTTCAGCCTTTGCCTCTCCTGCTGTGTACAATTATTTCCTTATTCTTCTTTTTTTTTTTTTTAGCATCAGTGTGATTCTTTGAAAATTCTGCTTTCAGGGAAAATTCAGCTATTGAATTCCTTCATATTTACCTTGGGATTTCTAGTGACAGAAGAAGCTATAAACCCTTTGATCCAACGGGAGGTGAGTTGCTGACAGCAGTGGCCCTGGGCCCCATGGAGAAGTTTGTGTCTCGTCCTGTCTTTTGTTTCTTCCTCGGAAAACCGTTCCCAACTCCCAACAGGCACTGAAGACCTTGAATGGCATTCTGCAAGCTGTACCTCGGGAAGAGAGAAAATGGCTCCTCTTGTTGGAAGGCCCTTGTCGTCTTATGTACGTAACCTTGACCTGATCTGGTGGTCGTGTAAGGGCAAAGTCTCTCTGAAAGTACTACCCCTGGTGGCTCAGATGGTAAAGAATCTGCCTGCAGTACAGGAGACCTGGGCTGTATCTCTGGGTCAGGAAGATCCCCTGGAGAAGGGCATGGCAAGGATTCTTGTCTGGAGAATCCATGGACAGAGAAACCTGATGGGCTCCAGTCCATTAAGTCACAAAGAGCCAAACACAACTGGGCAACTAACACACAGACAGTTTTTGTTCTGTTTAGGTGTTTGTGGTGGTGGATTTTTTTTTTTCTTTCCGGTTCTATCACATTTGTGAGGTGAAATACTTTCTCAGGCTTTCGATTATTTTTCACTGTGAATGTGAACTGGATTAGCGACTCATGGGAGAATGTTAAGAACACAGACCTGCTTCCAGGCTTCAGCCTTCCAACCCTGGTTTCGCCACTTATGCTGGTTGTTCCTTTAGAGCACAGTCTTAACTCACTACACCTCAGTCTCTCACCTGTAAAATGGAACCAACATTAATACCTGATTGATAGAGTACTGGTCAAATCAGGCAATCCATTGGAAGTGATTAGCATATCACCTGGTAGAAAGCAGATATTCACAGGTTACCAGCTATTAGCTGTCCCAGTACAGCATGTATTGCTTTCCATGGGATGGATTTTGGGGGTTTTGGTGACCCACTCATAGTTACATAGTTCCTGGGACATTGACATTTGGAGGTAAGGTAGTCGTGTCGACCATGGGAAGCAACACTAGTAGCTTGTTTTGAGATTGGAGCCTGAACCTGTGACTGTGTGCTGAGCACCAGTCAGCTTCAGAGACATCATTATGGCCCTCCATTGTTCAAGTGACACACAGCCATGCCTGCAAGAGGAGGGGATCCGGTTTCTCACAGTCAGGGCTCCCCTGGAGGCTCAGATGGCAAAGGACCCACCTGCAGTGCGGGAGACATGGGTTCGATCCCTGGGTCGGGAAGATCCCCTGGAGGAGGCATGGCAAGCCACTCCAATGTTCTTGCCTGGAGAAGCCCATGGACAGAGGAGCCTGGCGGGCCACAGTCCATGGGGTCGCAAAGAGTCGGACACGATTGAGCACAGCACAGGCTGAAGGAACTGATTGGAGACTGTGGAGCTCACATGTCTGTCCGCTTAACTCTTTGCAGGATACAGCGTTTCCTCTGAATTTTTCCTGCTGAGTTTCTTTGAATACATTAGTTTAATTATTACTCTTAGTGGTGTGTTTAGATCTGGAGAGAAGTCGACCTGATGGTCTCTGCTCAGTTTTTAGACTGATGCACTTAACGTTTGAGTGTTCTCATCTGGAATGTTCTGCATTTCTAGTCAAATGTAAAACCTGCAAACATAAAATTAAGTAGAACTCTTGACAAGATGATTCTAAGACGTCTATTAAACTGTGACAAATCCATCCACTTATTATGAGAAACTGAGCTGTTACAAGAGTTCTAAAATCCATTCTTTAGCTTTGGAGTTATGACATGAAAAAAGATCAGCATCACACTTGTCAGCATTTGGTTGAAATTCTTAAATGAACATGAAGTTTGGGAATCTGTGGTGGTTACAGTAATGTGATAACTTAACCCCATTACATCTGTAGCTTTATCAGTTTTAAAAATTGATTTCAGACAGCAATAGGAAAGACCCTGTGGATTGCAGCCCACCAGGCTCCTCCATCCATGGGATTTTCCAGACAAGAGTAGTGGAGTGGGGTGCCATTGCCTTCTCCGGGAAAGACCCACAGTACTTACTGTATCATTTCTTCCAGGGTCAAGCTAGGTAATAATAATAATAAAGAATATATATCTTCACAGGCTGGGGAGGTGGTTATAGAATTCCAGAATCTTAGCACTTGATGAATTCTTTGGGGAGGATCAAACTCATTTACAGAAGAACTAGAATCTCAGAATGTATAGTAGTTCTAGTTTCTTTTTTAAAAAAGTATATTTAAATCAATAAATAAACTTGAAACTTTTCCCATAAAAATATGTTCTTGACATTGAGGACATTCTGATAATGAGTTTGAAATACTTAAAAAAAATATACATCTTGGTTAAAAATTTTACTGCCAATGTAGTAAAGTTTGACTTATTTATGTTCATCCCAGTAAAATGAAATTTATCTAAATATTTCAGGAAAGACCTTGCAAGGACAATCTTGACTGTGGGTGGTAAGAAGCATTTAGAATTTTAAATATGAGAATATTAAATACTGGATGTGGGTTTAATGAGCATCTTGGAACTATGGGAAATAAAGTATGGTCAAATTGAAAATAGGAAGTAGAATTTTATTTTTAATTTATGACTGAAGCATTAAGCATGCTGAAACCATAAAGAATAGTTCATGAATATTCCTTTACTCTCCAATGAGGTAAGTCAAATTTGATCATTTCTCCACATTTGCTTCAAATTATTTTTTAAGTAAATCAGAGTTACAGGTAAAGCCCTGTGTCCAAATTCCCATCTCATTTCCCTCTTTATCTGTAGAGATAATCCTTGGCTTGGACTTGTTTTCCATTTTCAAGAATATGTTTATACTTTAATACATATATTCACAAGCAACATACACTATTATTTTGCAAATTTAAGTTTGCATATCCAGTTGCCATTTGGTTTTTACCTTTAAAATTGTTTAAAAATCTAAATATGTTGGGATATGTAGTTTTGTTTATCTGCTCTGAAAAACCACAATTTATCTTGAGATTTTGTTATAGTAGAAATATTTCTTAAGGCTGGGGAAAAAATCTTTTTTTAAAAAAATTGAGGTCTAGTTGATGTATAATGTTATATAAGTTACAGGTATACAATGTAGTAATTCACAGTTTTTAAAGGTTATACTCAGTTACTGTAAAATTCCTTCTGTACTCCCCATGCTGTGCAGTGTATTCTTATAGCTAATTTTATGCCCAGCACTTTGTACCTCCTACTTCCTCACTCCTCTCTTGCCCCTTTCCCCTACCCTCTTCCCACTGGTAACCACTAATTTGTTCTCTGTGTCTGGGAGTCTTAGATATAGTTGGTTTTGAATGTTTTAATATATCTGAAATATCGAATGCAGAAGTAACATTTAGTTTTTTTAGAAATTGTTGCATATTGACCTATTGTTTGGATTTTTCTCCTAAAATTTCTTACATTTAAATGATTACTGGGGCTTCCCTGGTGGCTCAGATTGTAAAGAATCTGCCTGCAATGCAGGAGACCTGGGTTTGAACCCTAGGTCGGGAAGATCCTCCAGAGAAGGGAATGGGAACCCACTCTTGTATTCTTACATGGAGAATTGCATTGACAGAGGAGCCTGGCGGGCTGTAGTCCATGGGGTTGCAAAGGGTCAGGCATGACAGAGCAACTGACACTTTCACACTTTAAATGATTGTAACTGCTCCAGGATGTAGCTTGCTGCTTAACACTAGAAGTCACGTGCTAGCTCTCTAAGCTGGAGCTTCTTAAAACAAATGCTGGTCTGTGGAACTCGTTGCTGCTTTTGCTTGGTGCCCAGAATCATCCCTGTCTGCCATGTTTTTAATCTCTAGATTATGACCAGCAGGTGGCTCTTTGTGAAGCGTTGTGTAGATTGACGACGAGACAATCCAGGGAGGACTTTGTCCCTCAGTGGTTTGAAGATGACACCGATGCTAAGGCTTTCAAAGAAATTAACGACCGAGAATTTGAGACGGTGAGATCCGTGGTCATGAAAATTCCATTTAATCAATACTCAGGAAGCATCTTCTCAGAGCCTTCATGTATGTTGGGCTTAGGGGAGGGTTTTTTTCCTCAAGTGTGATTGTGTTGGCATTTTGAAGCTTCTTGTTTCCCACTTGTGTGAAAATAACTTGAGGACAATAACAATAGAGTATGTGTGGAGCAAATACAAGCTTAGAGTTAAGACATCTTCATAGGAGACAGCCTGGAGACAGGACTGTGTGCATTTGATGGATCCAGTCAGAGACCACGTCGTGGAGCCGGAAGTGACTTTGAGCAAACCTTGATGGGCGGGGAGAGTCAGAGGAGAAGAGGATGTGCCTTGCAGAGAGCGCCTGGGGTGATGGTGGAGGCTGAAGCTGGCCTGGGGGCTCTGCCTCAGAGGAGTATCAGGGGTGATGAGCCCTTCAAGGGAAAGACCCACAGTACTTACTGTATCATTTCTTCCAGGGTCAAGCTAGGTAATAATAATAATAAAGAATATATATCTTCACAGGCTGGGGAGGTGGTTATAGAATTCCAGAATCTTAGCACTTGATGAATTCTTTGGGGAGGATCAAACTCATTTACAGAAGAACTAGAATCTCAGAATGTATAGTAGTTCTAGTTTCTTTTTTAAAAAAGTATATTTAAATCAATAAATAAACTTGAAACTTTTCCCATAAAAATATGTTCTTGACATTGAGGACATTCTGATAATGAGTTTGAAATACTTAAAAAAAATATACATCTTGGTTAAAAATTTTACTGCCAATGTAGTAAAGTTTGACTTATTTATGTTCATCCCAGTAAAATGAAATTTATCTAAATATTTCAGGAAAGACCTTGCAAGGACAATCTTGACTGTGGGTGGTAAGAAGCATTTAGAATTTTAAATATGAGAATATTAAATACTGGATGTGGGTTTAATGAGCATCTTGGAACTATGGGAAATAAAGTATGGTCAAATTGAAAATAGGAAGTAGAATTTTATTTTTAATTTATGACTGAAGCATTAAGCATGCTGAAACCATAAAGAATAGTTCATGAATATTCCTTTACTCTCCAATGAGGTAAGTCAAATTTGATCATTTCTCCACATTTGCTTCAAATTATTTTTTAAGTAAATCAGAGTTACAGGTAAAGCCCTGTGTCCAAATTCCCATCTCATTTCCCTCTTTATCTGTAGAGATAATCCTTGGCTTGGACTTGTTTTCCATTTTCAAGAATATGTTTATACTTTAATACATATATTCACAAGCAACATACACTATTATTTTGCAAATTTAAGTTTGCATATCCAGTTGCCATTTGGTTTTTACCTTTAAAATTGTTTAAAAATCTAAATATGTTGGGATATGTAGTTTTGTTTATCTGCTCTGAAAAACCACAATTTATCTTGAGATTTTGTTATAGTAGAAATATTTCTTAAGGCTGGGGAAAAAATCTTTTTTTAAAAAAATTGAGGTCTAGTTGATGTATAATGTTATATAAGTTACAGGTATACAATGTAGTAATTCACAGTTTTTAAAGGTTATACTCAGTTACTGTAAAATTCCTTCTGTACTCCCCATGCTGTGCAGTGTATTCTTATAGCTAATTTTATGCCCAGCACTTTGTACCTCCTACTTCCTCACTCCTCTCTTGCCCCTTTCCCCTACCCTCTTCCCACTGGTAACCACTAATTTGTTCTCTGTGTCTGGGAGTCTTAGATATAGTTGGTTTTGAATGTTTTAATATATCTGAAATATCGAATGCAGAAGTAACATTTAGTTTTTTTAGAAATTGTTGCATATTGACCTATTGTTTGGATTTTTCTCCTAAAATTTCTTACATTTAAATGATTACTGGGGCTTCCCTGGTGGCTCAGATTGTAAAGAATCTGCCTGCAATGCAGGAGACCTGGGTTTGAACCCTAGGTCGGGAAGATCCTCCAGAGAAGGGAATGGGAACCCACTCTTGTATTCTTACATGGAGAATTGCATTGACAGAGGAGCCTGGCGGGCTGTAGTCCATGGGGTTGCAAAGGGTCAGGCATGCAGAGCAACTGACACTTTCACACTTTAAATGATTGTAACTGCTCCAGGATGTAGCTTGCTGCTTAACACTAGAAGTCACGTGCTAGCTCTCTAAGCTGGAGCTTCTTAAAACAAATGCTGGTCTGTGGAACTCGTTGCTGCTTTTGCTTGGTGCCCAGAATCATCCCTGTCTGCCATGTTTTAAATCTCTAGATTATGACCAGCAGGTGGCTCTTTGTGAAGCGTTGTGTAGATTGACGACGAGACAATCCAGGGAGGACTTTGTCCCTCAGTGGTTTGAAGATGACACCGATGCTAAGGCTTTCAAAGAAATTAACGACCGAGAATTTGAGACGGTGAGATCTGTGGTCATGAAAATTCCATTTAATCAATACTCAGGAAGCATCTTCTCAGAGCCTTCATGTATGTTGGGCTTAGGGGAGGGTTTTTTTCCTCAAGTGTGATTGTGTTGGCATTTTGAAGCTTCTTGTTTCCCACTTGTGTGAAAATAACTTGAGGACAATAACAATAGAGTATGTGTGGAGCAAATACAAGCTTAGAGTTAAGACATCTTCATAGGAGACAGCCTGGAGACAGGACTGTGTGCATTTGATGGATCCAGTCAGAGACCACGTCGTGGAGCCGGAAGTGACTTTGAGCAAACCTTGATGGGCGGGGAGAGTCAGAGGAGAAGAGGATGTGCCTTGCAGAGAGCGCCTGGGGTGATGGTGGAGGCTGAAGCTGGCCTGGGGGCTCTGCCTCAGAGGAGTATCAGGGGTGATGAGCCCTTCAGCCTCAGCAGCTTGAAGTGAAGTGAAAGCCACTCAGTCGTGTCCAACTCTTTTCGACCCCATGGTCTGTACAGTCCATGGAATTTTCCAGGCCAGAATACTCGAGTGAGTAGCCTTTGCCTTCACCAGGGGATCTTCCCAACCCAGAGTTAGAACCCAGGTCTCCCACATTGCAGGCGGATTCTTTACCAGCTGAGCCGCAAGGAAAGCCAATAATTTTTGGTGTCTTTCATGCAACCTGCTTCCCTGGTACTCAGTTGGTAAAGAATCTGCTTGTAATGCAGGAGACCCCGGTTCGATTCCTGGGTCAGGAAGATCCACAGGAGGATGAATAGGCTATCCACTCCAGTCTTCTGGCCTGGAGAATTCCATGCATTGTATAATCCACGTGGTCACAAGGAATCAGACAAGACTGAGTGACTTTCACTTTCAGTTTTGCAAAACAAAAGTAGTTCTCTTGTTTCCCAAATCATTTTCTGTCAGAGCCGTCAGTTTCTTAGCGGAGTTGCTTTTAGAGGAAGGCTCACATCCGTGTCCCAGACCTGGAGCACAAGGACTGTTTACCACAACAGACGTCCCCTGCCAACAAGAGGGGAAGAACCCTGGATCAGTATTTCTCTAGTTTGAGAATTTGGTGGGTAACAAGTTTGCCTCCCTAATGGTTTTTGATTATGAGAACTCGAGACATATTCTTTATTCTTAGAACCTATAGCAGGAGAGAGATTCCAGGAAGGAGCAGGAGTGAGAACTGCTGCTAAGGAAAAATGGCAGTGGATAAATACTCCAGGATCAACCCCCAGTTGATAAGTTTTACGGGTTTGTGGTTGGCTTGTGCTGGGGAGATGGATGCCCAAGGGTTAGTCAGATATTACAGTCTAGGTCATCAGTAAGAGGTGATCCTCTTGATCACTCTTTTAACCCAGGGAAGCATAATTGCACATAAAGTATTCCTCATCTGAGGGTTCAGAACTTGAGCCTGGAGCCTCCTCTTTCTGATACAAAGCTTTGTTACAGTTAATGAGTCCTTATGGAGTCTTGATGTCACTGGATCCTGAAAATGTAGAAGCAAACACTGGTCCATGTTATGCTGCAAAGGGTAGTATTTAAATTGAATATCTTGGTTTGTTTAACAAAACGTTTGCATTATTTACTTTGAAGGATTGCAGACGGTTTGTCAATCACCTAAATGACAGGCTTGGTGACCGAAGAAGGTAAGACGTTTCTCTGAGCTTTACGTTGTGGACGAGTTCTATTCTGAACGTCTTTTTTAAAATTGTTTGAATTGGGTTGCTCTGGGTCTTTGTTTCTGCGCGAGGGCTTTCTCTATAGTTGTGGCAAGTGGGCGCTCCTCTTCATTGCGGTGCGCGGCTTTCTCTTGGGGCACTTTCTCTTGCAGAGCGCGGGCTGTGGGCTGCGTGGGTTTCGGTAGCTGTGGCTCATGGGCCGAGGCATGTAGGATCTTCCCCGGGCTAGGGATCGAACTTGTGTCTCCTGCATTGGCAGGCAGATTCTTATCCCCTGTACTACCAGAGAAATCACTGAATGTCTAATGTTTTTTTTAAAGAAATCTAGATTCTGTTTTATTTTAGGGGAGGATACGGAATTTACTGGGCATCACTGGGTTATCCATTGAGTAGAATGCTCAGGAGACTCATTGTGCCTAGCGATTCATTAGTGTGTGTGTGTAAAATGGTTTCATTCAGTCTGTAACATATTTACTTGTGATTTAGAGCAGTTGTAACATTATGTCCTCTAGAGAGATTTTATGAAGAATGATTTCCTGTAGGTCTGAGGATAACTAGGGGAAGACATATTATGGACAGTTAAGTTTTTGAGAAAATATTGGCTAAATTCCCCCCTTTCACTAGGTCTCTTGCCAGGCAGCTGGGTTGAGGTGTATGTAGTGCTGGAAAACCTGGCTTGTAACCTGCCAGGTGGGATTTGAATTCTGCCCGTGGTATCAGATCTCCATTTGCAGCTTGAGAGCCTCTTCCATACTTTGTACCAAGGGCCTTACCAGCACACCTAGTTATCCATACTTGTTTGTAGAATGTCTGTAGCTTATGTGTGGGGTCCATCCATATTTTATTTTACTTTTTAATTGTGAGATGTTTTGCAGGGTCTATTCATTTCCATGCATTGCTGCTTTTGCTGGTGAGCATGAGGTATGTCTGTCTTTGGGGTTGTGAAGTTGGGTGCTATATAGTGAAATCCACAGGGACATGTACATCAGGCCAAACTGCTCTCACTACACAGAAGAAACCTTGCTTTCTTAAACCTTGCTGTAAGAAACCTTCTTTTCTTCCTAGAGGCCTCAACTCTGAAGCTTATTATTTAAGAGCCCTGCTGTCACCGCTACTTGATAAATGAATTTTTGAGTTTCCATACTTTGTTCATGAGATCAGTCACAGGACCCTTGCCTTACTTTATCCTGGTGATGGGCATCATTGTTCACACCTGGATTGGAGGAAACAGGACAGGTCCTTTGCTTCTTTCCTTCCAGTAGGAACCTCCCACTCTGCCCCCAGCGACCGGGGTCACTCTCCTTTCTCTAGGTCATTCTACCTTGTACTTCATAGTCCAAAATTGTGTAGTCTCTTTTCACCCTCTTCTTTGGCTCCTAGAGGAGCAAGATCTTTCATGTAAAAGTGCTCCAACCTGTACCATCTCAGTTTTTTTTGGCGGGGGGGATAAAATTTTCAAAGGTCTCTGAACCTGGACTTAGCTGAAGTTTCCTGGATCATGTCTCTTGAATGTCCTAGTTAACCCTTTCTTTGTTTTGGGTCTAGCGTGCCATTCTTTGCCTCTGTGAGCTGAACTGTTAGATCATGACTACATGATAAATTCTTTCTCTCTTGAACTGATTTTGGTAGCTTGATTCCTGTCTCTCAGGTCTGTCTGTTTTTCCTTTTGGTGGCCCAAGGACTCCAGTCCCTGCTTGCTTACTTCCTTCTAGGACTTCTAAATTTCCATCAGCTTCAGTAGGAGGTCTATACATTGGCTTTCCACCCCACAGACAGGTGTTAACCCCTTTGCTCAACTCTGTAGCTGTCATTAGTAAAAAAGTGGACATGCCTGATGGAATGGTGGCCAAGAAATACTGTTTGTTGGAGAAGCAAGTGGGAGAATAGTAAGTCTAGTGTTTGTCCCACTTGCTGAGGAATAGAAACTTTATATATGCTTGCTGAGTGTATCTAGCATATCTGGGAAGAAACAATGGCATTGTTAATGGTTCCCATGGAAAGGGACCTCTATGAAGTTGGGGGACAAAGGAGATACTTTTTCTATAAGCACCATACACACACATTTACATACATAGTACCATACTGTTTTAATCTAGCTTTCTTTCCTTCTTTCTCCATTCTGTAGGAGAATATATTTATTTTGTAATACAGTCATTTCTTGGTACCTATGGAGGTCCAGGCCCAGGACCCCTTGTGGATACCCAAATCTGTGGATACCCAAGTCCCTTATCTAAAATAGCTTAGTATTTGCATACAATGAACACACACTCTCCCACATACTTTAAATCATCTCTAGATTATTTACGATGCCTAACACAATGCAAATGCTATGCAAATAATAATACAATATGTTATGTAAATAATTCCCAGCATGTGGCAAAAATAAAGGTGTGCTTTTTAGAACTTACTGAATCAATCCACATTTGTTTGAATGAACCCATGGATACGGAGAAGTGACTGCAATCGATGAAAATGAGGATAATGTGGAATCTTCAGGTCTTAGCCTTCTTCCAACACGTGGCAAGTTAGCCAACCACCATTTTTATTTGATCACAGTACCTCCTTGCTGGAAGTTTCTGTCCATGTGCCATGTGGATTGTTACTGCTTCCACATATTTCCTCTGTGACTTGCACTAGAAAAAAAAAAAATGGTGTGGATAGTTACCTGACACATTTAAACATCTACTGCTAAGTATAGAGTTTTTATAAGTTTTTATAAGTATATAGAGTTTTTTTCAGAAATAGGTGAGCTATTAAAATTGAAACCCTCTTCCTGTTTTGCAGAAGGGAGAGATAGTAGGAGACCCTGTAATCTTAAAGTAGGATTGTTCTAGGGAAAGAAGTTGTTTTTAGTGGAATTTTCATTTGACTCTTTCACATATTAATGCTGAAATTATATCTTACAGATGAGAAAACCTGCAGATGAAAAATTAGAGAAATTTTGGATCGATTTCAACCTAGGGAGTCAGAGTGTAACTTTTTATATAAACAATCCTGAGGTAATCATGTTTGATTCCTGTTTAGACTTCAGTGCTTAGAGAATGTTGATATCCAAGTGTGTGTGAAGTGCTCATGAATTTCACTTATTTATTTATTTTTTTCCAAGAGTGATCTGTGGGACTCAGTAAGACTTTTGAAGGAAGCAGTGATGAATTTCAGCATTCTCGGTAAGATGTTCATTCTAAGCCACGCCACGTTTTACTCCCGAGTGTTATTCTGTTTACAGTCGCTGTGTAGGCTGTTAATTCAGGGTGAACTTTGCTTGCACTTGGGGTAGAGGGAGCTGGTGAGCATGGTGGAAGCCGGGCTGTGCCCAGGGGGAAGGACTGGTGACTCCTCCAGTCTGTGATGCTGGGTTCAGTGACTTGCCTGATTTTCTCACTGTAAAAAATGGCTATCGTTCCTGAACAAATTGAAAATAGAGTTGCCATGGGATCCAGCAGTTCCACTTCTGGATTTATATCCAGAAGAATTGAAAGTTGGACTTGAATAGATTTGCATGCCCGTGTTCTTGGCAGCCTTATTCACGATAGCCAAGAGATGGAAGACACCCACGTGTTCATTGACCGATGAGTGGATAAAGTAGATGTAATCTGTACGTACAGTGGACTGTTATTTAGCTTAAAAGAAAGGGAATTCTGGCACATGTTCCAACATAGAGAACCCTGAGGATGTCATGCTAAGTAGTAAACGCTAGTCACAAAAAAGACGAATACTGTATGATTCCACTAAACTGAACTGTCTGAAGTCAAGTCGATAGAGACAGAGAGCAGAATGGTGGTTACCAGGGGCCGAGGGGAGGGGGAAATGGAGAGTTGTTCAGTGGGTGCAGAGTTTCAGATTTGTAAGGTGAAAAAGTTCTGAAGATCTTTTCCACAACCATGTGAATATACTTAATACCAATGAACTCTACATTTAAAGATTAACAAGGTAAGTGTTATATTTTGTATCACAATTTTAAGAAGTGGTTATGGTAAAATGGCTATCTGGGGAGGCCTTACAAATAGCTGTGAAAAGAAGAGAAGCGAAAAGCAAAGGAGAAAATGAAAGATATAAGCATCTGAATACAGAATTCCAAAGAATAGCAAGGAGAGATAAGAAAGCCTTCCTCAGCGATCAATGCAGAGAAAACAATAGAGGAAAACAATAGAATGGGAAAGACTAGAGATCTCTTCAAGAAAATCAGACATACCAAGGGAACATTTCATGCAAAGATGGGCTTGATAAAGGACAGAAATGGTATGGACCTAACAGAAGCAGAAGATATTAAGAAGAGGTGGTAAGGATACACAGAAGAACTTTTGTAAAAAAAAAGATCTTCACAACCAGGATAATCACGATGGTGTGATCACTCATCTAGAGCCAGACATCCTGGAATGTAAAGTCAAGTGGGCCTTGGAAAGCATCACTATGAACAAAGCTAGTGGAGGTGACAGAATTCCAGTTGAGCTATTTCAAATCCTGAAAGATGATGGTGTGAAAGTGCTGCACTCAATATGCCAGCAAATTTGGAAAACTCAGCAGTGGCCACAGGACTGGAAAAGGTCAGTTTTCATTCCAGTCCCAAAGAAAGGCAATGCAGAAGAATGCTCAAACTACTGCACAATTGCACTCATCTCACACGCTAGTAAAGTAATGCTCAAAATTCTGCAAGCCAGGCTTCAGCAATATGTGAACTGTGAACCTCCAGATGTTCAAGCTGGTTTTAGAAAAGGCAGAGGAACCAAATATCAAATTGCCAACATCCACTGGATCATCAAAAAAGCACGAGAGTTTCAGAAAAACATCTATTCCTGCTTTATTGACTATGACAAAGCCTTTGACTGTGTGGATCACAATAAACTGTGGGAAATTCTGAAAGAGATGGGGATACCAGAGCACCTGTCCTGCCTCTTGAGAAACCTTTATGCAGGTCAGGAAGCAACAGTTAGAACTGGACATGGAACAACAGACTGGTTCCAAATAGGAAAAGGAGTACGTCAAGGATGCATATTGTCACCTTGCTTATTTAATTTCTATGCAGAGTACATCATGAGAAATGCTGGGCTGGAAGAAGCACAGGCTGGAATCAAGATTGCTGGGAGAAATATCAATAACCTCAGATATATAGATGACACCACCCTTATGGCAGAAAGTGAAGAGGAGCTAAAGACGCTCTTGATGAAGGTGAAAGAGGAGAGTGAAACAGTTGGCTTAAAGCTCAACATTCAGAAAACGAAGATCATGGCATCTGGTCCCATCACTTCATGGGAAATAGATGGGGAAACAATGTCAGACTTTATTTTTTTTGGCTGCAGATGGTGACTGCAGCCATGAAATTAAAAGATGCTTACTCCTTGGCAGGAAAGTTATGACCAACCTAGATAGCAAATTAAAAAGCAGACACATTACTTTGCCAACAAAGTTCCATCTAGTGAGGGCTATGGTTTTTTCAGTGGTCATGTATGGATGTGAGAGTTGGACTGTGAAGAAAGCTGAGTGCCGAAGAATTGATGCTTTTGAACTGTGGTGTTGGAGAAGACTCTTGAGAGTCCCTTGGACTGCAAGGATATCCAACCAGTCCATTCTGAAGGAGATCAGTCCTGAGATTTCTTTGGAAGGAATGATGCTAAAGCTGAAACTCCAGTACTTTGGCCACCTGATGGGAAGAGGTGACTCATTGGAAAAGACTCTGATGCTGAGAGGGATTGAGGGCAGGAAGAGAAGGGATGATAGAGGATGAGATGGCTGGATGGCATCACCGACTCCATGGACATGAGTTTGGGTGAACTCCTGGAGTTGGTGATGGACAGGGAGGCCTGGTGTGCTGTGATTGATGGGTTCGCAAAGAGCAGACACAACTGAGCGACTGAACTGAACTGATGGTACCTCCCTTCTGTTTCCCACATATTTGCATGAACAGTTTATGAGTTACAGAGGTAATTTCAACATGTATGTAAATATCTGCCCTCTGTCCCGCTCTTCTTAAATCTCCACCACTCACCTTTTTTCTCTGCTTGGTAGGTAGAGTTGAGGGGCATGGAACTGGGGGGCAATCTTTTTCTGGGTGGATAAAAGTAAGTTGCTAGTCTAATTCAGCGTTTCAGATGTAATCACACTTAACCAGGATTCCTGAACTGGGTCTTTAAAAAAATATAAGAATGTTTTGAAAATAACTCCATACACATAATCATTGAAGTCATTGGGTTTACTAAAGAGTTAAAATGCTGTGCAATTATATGGATGCTATGCATTACTTTGTCGACTAAGGTCCGTCCAGTAAAGGCTATGGTTTTTCCAGTAGTCATGTATGGATGTGAGAGTTGGACTGTGAAGAAGGCTGAGTGCCGAAAAACTGATGCTTTTGAACTGTGATGTTGGAGAAGACTCTTGAGAGTCCCTTGGACTGCAAGGAGATCCAACCGGTCCATTCTGAAGGAGATCAGCCCTGGGATTTCTTTGGAGGGAATGATGCTGAAGCTGAAACTCCAGTACTTTGGCCACCTGATGTGAAGAGCTGACTCATTGGAAAAGACTTCGATGCTGGGAGGGATTGGGAGCAGGGGGAGAAGGGGACGACAGAGGATGAGATGGCTGGATGGCATCACTGACTCAATGGATGTGAGTCTGAGTGAACTCCAGGAGTTGGTGATGGACAGGGAGGCCTGCTGCGATTCATGGGGTCGCAAAGAGTCAGACATGACTGAACAACTGAACTGAACTGACTGATATTTACTTCACAAAAAATCTAAGGTGGCTTGCCTATTTATACCAAAATAATAGAAATGGAAAATTGAAACCACAGACAAGAAGGACAGTGTCTGTGATGCAGGCTGAATTGAACTTGGCCACTGTGGAGGTTCAGATTGGGATGAAAAGTGAGACTGTGTGTAACATGATTCTCACCTCACAAGCCCTGGAGAGAGCAGAGCCATCCTTCCCAGCTTTGAACTCGCACTGGAGGTTCTCCCAAGGGGCTCCTGCAGGTAAGGCGGGCCTTCCTCAGCCCCCAATGTTCCTTGCTGGAATTTCCTGGATACATAAGTTAACTTCAGTGTTTTGTTAAAGGATAATTTTTGAAAAGGTGAAATGGTGACCCTCATAAAAATACATTAATAAAACATGGATTAAAGGCAACATTAATGAGATAATTGGTAAGATGTAGTAACCAGGAAGATGCGAAGAACTACACAATACAGACAATTTACAAATAGATTTGTAAATCAAATAGTTGGGTTTCATAAACACAATTTGAGTTTCTATGAACAAGAATCACTGGCATTATTTAATTTCTTCTGTTAAATATTATTAGAAAAAAGGGAAATTGGGGCATGAGGAGGCAGTAGAGGGAGAGCAGAAGGAGAGCCTTTTGCCGTGAGCTCTGTGAGCAGGAAAGGGGGGTTAAGGCTGCCCATCATTCAGATGCTAATTGCCAGTCAGTTACAGGTTAACACCTGTATGCCTGACCAACTGGGTACCACTCAGAGGTTCCCACAAGCTCCTCCTCAGGTTTCATAATTTGCTATAATGGTTCACAGAACTCAGGGAAACATGTTTGTTTACATTTATCAGTTTATTATAGTGGACATACATAATAAAGGATCCAGAGGCTCCATAGTGCAGGGGCCTGTCTTTCTGAGGAGGTAGCCTGCATCACCCTCCTGGAATGTTTGTGTTCACCAGCCCGACAGCTCTGTGAACCCTGAACCCCATAGTTTAGGGGTTTTTATGGAAGCTTTATCATGTAGGCATGATTCAATGTTAACTCCATCTCTGGTCTTTTCTCCCCTCCCTGAAGGTTGGGGAGATGGAGATTCCAACCCCCTAACCATGCCTTGGTCTTTCTGGGGACCAGTCTGCATCCTGAAGTTGCTAGGCTCCTCCGCCCCCAGTCACCTCAAAACACTCATCACTCAGGAGACGCCAAGGGTGTTAGGAGCTCTGGTGTCAGGAAGCAAGGTCAAACACCAAATATGAGAGCAAAAGATCCTTCCAGCACCCCGTTGCTTAAAACGGATTTTAGGAGTTCTGTGTCAGGAACCGAGGCCAAGATCAAGTGTATAATTTTTACGGTGACCCAGGTGGGAAGGAGCAGGAACCAGCGGTTCAGTAGTCACAGAATTGGAAAGACAGTATACACTGAGCTGGAAGTGGCCCCTCTCTCAGAAGGGGGTTTATAAACATCTCACTAAAAATGTAAATTAAGTATACATTAAGAGTAACTCTTTGCAAACTCATGGACTATAGCCTGCCAGACTCCTCTGTCCATGAGATCTTCTGGCAAAAATACTGGAGTGGGTTGCCATGCCCTCCTCCAGGGGATCTTCCCAACCCAGGGATCCAGCCCAGGTCTCCAGCATTGCAGGCAAATTCTTTACTGTCTGAGTCACCAGGGAAACTGTATAGTCACTACCTGTTACTATTTAAGATATGTAACATATCATTGGTGTTTACTCTGAAGTCAATATTTTATAGAGACTTCCCATGGATCTGTGGTCAGATCCTAATATTACTTTGCATATTGTAAGTTTCTGAACCCTGAACTTTGCTCCTGAGGTGGTTTTCAGTAACCCACTTGCCAAGTCAGTACCCTATACTTCATAAATACATCACCTTTTGGGGAGACTCTCAGATTCATAAAGTGCTTCATAGGAGCTGGAGGAGGTAGCTGTGGCTTGGGGTAGTTTTATAGTCAAGGAAACTGAGGCTTGTATAGCAAACTCGGTGAGCAAGATTTGCCTTTTGCTGGCAGTGCTTTAGGAGCCTGTTGAGGGTTTGGTATAGTTCTTGGGCTATTTCTTCTCACCCTTGTATCTTTGCGTTTAGCCCCACAGCCCCGTTCAGTTCAGTCAGTCAGTTGTGTCTGACTCCTTGTGAGCCCATGGACTGCAGCACACTAGGCTTCCCTGTCTATCATCAGCTCCCAGAGCTTGCTAAAACTCATATCCATTGATTCAGTGATGCCGTCCAACCATCTCATCATCTGCTGTCCCCTTCTGCCTTCAGTCTTTCCCAGCATCAGGGTCTTTTCCAGTGAGTCAACTGTCCACATCAGGTGGCAAGAGGACTGGAGTTTCAGCTTCAGCATCAGTCCTTCTAATGAATATTCAGGACTGATCTCCTTTAGGATGGACTGGTTTGATCTCTGTGCAGTCCAAGGGACTTTCAAGAGTCTTCTCCAACACCACAGTTAGCTATTTACTTCTTCAGATATTGTTTAAAATTGTTTTTACTGCAGAGTTTGAGACTTACCCTGCAGAGACTGAATGCCCAGTAGGATCAGGCTTTGGGGAATTATTGAATTACACTAAAGGCCAGCACTATCCTATGTAAATATGATCTGAACCATATATTTAATTAACAGTTTTGCTGCTGCTGCTAAGTCGCTTCAGTCGTGTCCAAGTCTGTGTGACCCCAGAGATGGCAGCCCACCAGGATTCCCCCATCCCTGGGATCCTTCAGGCAAGAAAACTGGAGTGGGTTGCCATGCTAGTAACCTCATTAAAGTTTTTTTTCAAGTGGACTAATTTTAATGTGTATTTCACTCAGTATGTCCAAAATATTCACAGTTTAACATGTAGTCAGTATAAACAATTAATGAAATACTTTGCCTTCTGGTTTTGGTACTAGTCTTTATAAGCTGTGGTTTTGTGCTTATAACGCATCTCATGTTGTACTAGCCGTCTTTCGAGTATCAGGGGCCAACGATCTGGGTCCAGGCGTGTGTCATTTTTCCTTGTCCAGTCTCCCCAGTCTGTGAGAGAGCTTTGCCTGCTCTCATGAGTTTTTGTTCCTGCTGCTTCCAATGCAGCTTACTCACTGCGGCTTTTGCTTGGACTTGCTGTAAATTGTGGTCTGAACTAGTTCCTCTATTAAAGCCAACTGCTATTTGTCAGTAAAGAGCTGGTGTCCTGGTCGGAGACCCTCGAGGAGACTGTTGTCTGAGAAGCAGGCCTCTCTGAGGATGTTCCATTTCTCTTTAAGTGGAGTCTGTTGAGTGTGGATTATTTCAGTTTGTATATTGGAAATAGTGCATTTTATTTTGAATTGTAGAATTGGGTGGGATCTAACAGAAAGAATGAGAAAGAAGATTGTGCTTAATATATTGAGAAGTAAAATACCTGTCAAGATGATAGCTTTGTATTCACAAATGTTCTGTAAAAAAAAATGGATTGAATTTTAGAAGACCCATCTCAATTGCTGTGCTGCTAAATTACTTCTGTTTCTGCAAGATTAACTACTTAAACATAATGTTTGTATATAAAAACACATGTGCATTTGATAAAAATAATTTCAGAGTAACCTTATTTAAATAATATCTTTTAAACTTCTCATTGCAGAAAAACCTGGACAGTGAGCAAATATCCCAGTCATTTAAAATTATAAAATTTAAAAACACAACCCCTTTCAGTTTGTTGATCTACATTAACTTTATTTTTTTCTAGAAACTGAGATGAAGATACTTGAAATTTACCTGAAGAAGCCTATTAATATCAGAAGCAAAGAAGTGACGAAAATAGAAATCCATTTTGAATTGCAGTTCAACATATCACAAGCTTCCATTAAAGCTTTAGGAGAAGACAGACAGGTGACACGCTTAATTCTTCTGTTTCATTCCCACATTGGGGTTTTATAAATTGAAACATAATTGACATAAAGCATTATTTATTTCAGGTATAAATCATAACGATTCTATTTTGTATATATTGTGAAATAATTGATAGTCATCACTGTTGTTAGAAGTTTATTCTTCTTGTGAAAACTTTTACTCTTGTAGCAACTTCAAATATGCAGTATAGTAGTAACTATAGTCACAATGCTGTACATTAAATCCCCTTGATATACTCATTTTATAACAGGAAATTTGTACCTTTCGACCCCCTTCACTTATTTCGCTTACCCTCAACCCCCTCCTCTGGAATCACCAATCTGCTCTTTGTATCTGTGAGCTTATTTTTGTTGTTGGCATTTTTAACATTGCACATGCAAGTGAGATCACACGGAATTTGTCCTTCTCTGTGTAACTTGCCTCAGTTTGCATGAGGCCCTCATACTCCATCCATATTGTTGCAAATGGCAAATTTGCTTCTTTTTAATGGCTGTATAATATTCTATGTAAAAATACATATGTGACTCCAGAGAAATATTTTCAGTTTTGTTTAATGTATCTGTGAGCTTATTTTTGTTGTTGGCATTTTTAACATTGCACATGCAAGTGAGATCACACGGAATTTGTCCTTCTCTGTGTAACTTGCCTCAGTTTGCATGAGGCCCTCATACTCCATCCATATTGTTGCAAATGGCAAATTTGCTTCTTTTTAATGGCTGTATAATATTCTATGTAAAAATACATATGTGACTCCAGAGAAATATTTGTCAGTTTTGTTTATATTTCCAAAGAAATAGCTCTTAGTTTTGTTGATCTTTTCTCTCTCTCTTTTATTTTTTGCCTCTACTTTGTTTATTTCCATTCTTTTTTCATTCTACTAACTGGCTTCATTTATTTTAGTTTTCTAGTTCCTTCAAGTGTAAAGATATATTGTTTATTTGAGATGTTTCTTCTTTATTTTTTGATGTGGGCATTTATCACTATAATTTCCCTCTTAGAACTGCTTTTGCTGCATCTCATAAGTCTGGTATGTTTTATTTCCATTTTCACTTGCCAAAAGGTATTTTTAAGCTCTCTTTCGCTTTCTTCATTGACCCATTGGTTTTTCAGAAGTGTGTCATTTAGTCGCCACATATTCATGAATTTCCCAGTTTTTCTCTTGTAGTTGATTTCTGGTTTCACTTCATTGTGGTCAGTAAGGATGCTTAATGTGATTTCAGTCTTAAATTTATTAAGACTTGTTTTGTGGCCTAATATACAAGTGTTTTCCTGGATTCTATGTGTGTTGAAAGAATGTGTATTCCGTTGCTTTTGGGTAGAACGTTATGTGTACGTCAAGTCCATCTGCTCTAACATTAAGGCTGATGTCTTCACATTAATTTTCCATCTAAGTGACGTATCCGTTGATGCAGTGGGGTGTTAAAGTCCCTGTGTGCGCTCAGTCGTGTCCGACTCTTTGCAGCCCCATGGACTGTAGCTCTCCAGGCTCCTCTGCCTGTGGAATTTTCCAGGCAAGAGTACTGGAGTGGGTAGCCATTCCCTTCTCCAGGGGATCTTCCCAACTCAGGGATGGAACCCACGTCTCTTCCATCTCCTGCCTTGGCAGGTGTATTCTTTACCCCAGCTCTACCTGGGAAGCCCCC
>SJYC01052039.1:0-17612 GCA_006408675.1 Madoqua kirkii
CTCCTGCCTTGCAGGCAGGTTCTTACCACTGTGCCACCTGTGAAACTCCTCAGTATGGGAATTATGTTATCTTTTCTCTGGGGTGAATATATAGGAGTGGGATATACATAATTGGTATAATTTAACTTTTTAAAAAACTGCCAAGATGCTTTCCAGTATCTTTAGAGCATTCCACGTTCCCACCAACAGTCTTTGAGGGTTCTGGTTGCTAGACTTTCTCATTAGTAGGTTCAGTAATATAACTTCGTTGATGGATGCACTAAGGAGTGAAGGAACAGATCCAGTACCGATGTGGGCTGCTGCTTTCTCTTTCTACCAGAACCACACAGTCCCACAGAGGATCCTCAGTGAGTGATAATTTCCTTTATTTACTTCATTAATTTTTATATATTGTTATGGCTCTACCTCCCAAACACCATTCTTCTTCTTTGAATTATTAGATATCTTTCTGTGTTGTGTATCTGTGTCATCATTTATTATTTGGGGGCTTCAGATGTTTCCGTATGTAATTTACATATGTAAATTCCAAGTTGTAAATTACATATGCAGCTCTAGGACCTGCATTTGTGCTCAGTTGTGTCCAACTCTTTACGATGAGATGGATGGTAGCCCGCCAGGCTCCTCTGTCCATGGGATTCTCCAGGCATGCATACTGGTGTGGGTTGCTGTTTCCTGCTCCAGAAGGTCTTCCTGATCCAGGGATTGGACCGGTATCTCCTGCATTGCAGGTGGATGCTTTACCTTTAATAATGTTAGTTTAAAGTACTCTTTGTCATGCTGTGAAATCTGTTCCTGCCTGACCTTAAAAAATGAAAATTCGAAGCCAGGAATAGAGCCTACATGTATCAGGGTGTCCAGGAACTAAAGAGTGTTTTTATATCATCGCTGAAGCCAGCCATTTCCTGGTCAAAGGTCTCTTTCAATTAGAAGAGAGCGGAGACCTACCCCACCACCCCGCTTCCTCTCGTGGTACTTTCTTGTCCGTAGAGTAATCCAGGTTTCTTCCGGCTTTGCTTCTTCCTCTCATGCCCGCAGAAGCAGGAGTGGAGCCGGAGGGCCCATGCAGCCTGGTTTGGAAGCGCGCCGCGCTCAGGCGACCCTGCAGCCTTCTTTGGGGCTCTGTTCCTCCCAGATACCTGCTGCCCTTCTCTGCGCCTGTCTGATCCTCCGTTCAGCGGTGGGAACTCCCCAGCCCTGCTTGAATCCTTTGTCTCCTTCTGGGAAGCGTGGAGCATTGTTGCTGCTGCTCTGAGAAGTCTAGATTTGTCTTTGGGAAGGGGCTGCTCACTTTTCGTCCTGAGTAATATGTCCTCAAAGCAGAGGGTAGGTCTTCGTCTTCCGGAGGGTACTCATTCCCGGAGAACATCTAGCAAAACCACCAGACTCTGAGCTGAGGTTTCCAGACAGGAGTAATCTGTTCATCGCCGGGTCTCTGTTTCTCTGTCTGTAAATGAGTACCTTAATTAAAAGGCACATTCAGATGCCTTTACAGCAAAGAAATCTTGGGTACTGCTCAGAGCTTTTTAGCTCTTTCGTGTTGAAATAAGTAAAACAGCACGTACAACTGCTTTTACATTCAGACTGAAACCACAGAACGCAATTCAGGGCTCAGAAGAGCACAGGTTTTTCTGTCCCAGTGCATAAGGAACTTAATGAGAAGCAGAGGGGCAGATAAGGAAAGAGTTTATTAATTCTTGCCTGAAAAATTCCCTGGATAGAGGGCTGCAGTCTGTGGAGTCCCAAAGAGTCAGAAATGGCTGAGCGTGCTCTTGCTAAAAAGGTGCAAGGTGCAGGCAGATGAGAGGGCTTCGAGCGCTTCACGGGTTACATTTTCATAATTAAAGGGACTGCAGGGAGACCATCATCTTCCTTGTTTTTGAGTTAAGCCTCTATCATCGGCTCCTCCTCCACGTCAGGCTGGGAAATTTTCTTGTCTCTGTATGGTCAGACTGGGACCATCACGGCACTATTCACATCAGCAGAAGAATGGTTATTATGCTAGACTATGGTGAATCATGTCAGGGTCAGCATAATGGGGCTTCCCAGGTGGCTCAGTCAGTAAAGAATTGCCTGCCAATGCAGGAGACGCCGGTTCAATCCCTGGGTCAGGAAGATCCCCCTGGAAAAGGAGATGGCTGCCCGCTCTAGTATTCTCACCTGGAGAATTCCACGGACGGAGGGAGGGGCCTGGCAGCTACAGTCCACGGGGTCGCCAAGAGTTGGACACAGCTTAGTGATGAAGCAGCAGCAGTCAGTATGATGAGGGTTTTCCGCCTCGGAACGTCACCTTTCCCGTCTACTTTTGTTTTTGATGTATGCAGAGGAGCATGTCCTAGGAATCATTAACCTAGTGACCTCAACCGCCAGGATGCAAACATCATTGGCTTGATGTGTATTTTTGTTGTTAGTCTCATTGTTAAGCAAGCCCGCTTTGCTTCATGATTTTCCATTTGCTATCTGGGGTGATCATTAACTTATATTGGTCTCCCAAAGTTCCTTAAAGTTCCCCCTTCTACCTGTAGGCTCCAAGTGGGATTTTAAACTAGCTCTTTGATTATGCTATCCTGTCCCTGTTCAGACTGCACACACATGCACAATAGCATTTAGTACAGGGCTGAGCTTTTAAACAATTGTGATAAAATGGCCATCACATAGAGTCTGCTGTCTCCAGCCCTGTGAGTGTATGTTTCGAGGCAGTAAGTGATCTCTCGTTGTTGTACGTACAGTCATCACCTCTGTCCATCTCCTGAGCATTTTCCGTCTTCCCTGTCTGAAATGCTGTCCCCATTAAACAACTCCCCAGTTTAACAAAATTGAAAGATGCAAGAGCCCTAGAGGACACACCACATGGTAAAGGGCTTGTGATTATGAATCACTTCGTTTGTGGCTCCTTGTGTTTTTTGGTTTCCTATTATAAATGTGGTAACTTTTAAGAAAGAAATGTTATTTTAAAAGCCTTAAAAAAAGATTGGGATACAAAAGTCAAATTTATTTCTGTATACTAGCAAATAGATAATCATGTTATCTGATAAGGAGTTAATATCCAAAGTATATAAGGAATGCCTACATTCAATAGCCGCCCCCCCCCCCAAATCATCTGATTAAAAAAGGAAGGGAAAGACTTTCAACAGACATTTCGCCCAAGGAGATACACAAATGGTCAAGAAGTGTGTGAGAAGATGCTTGACGTCACTAGTCATCCAGAAAGGCTTTTGTAGCGCCCAGCTGAGTCTAAGACAGAACCGGGGAGGAAACTCTGCTGCCTTGCTCCTTTTGTCCTGCCAGCCTTGTCCTTATGGGCTTCACGGAGATGGGCTCAACAAAGCTTTTGTTTTAAACAGTGAATCACTGGCAGGCAGAAGATGTACGGACATGGATTGCAAGATGAGAAGTTTGCCACAGAATGGGGTGCTTCCAGTGCGCTGGGCTCACAGTCTGCAAAGGGCACACGGCAGAAAAAAGAAGGGCGAAGCTGTTGGTGCCACGGTTCCGCTAATTCAATGTATTTTGCTTTCAGGAAAGATTCTGCTTTTGAGGATAACAGAAAGCAAGAAACAAGGATGTCGGTAATGGAACCACTTCTGTTTTGGGCAGTCCTTCCCATTTTAGTTATTTGCGGAGCATCTTCAAACTTTGCCTTGGCTCTGCGCCTTAATGTTTCTCAGTTAAATTTATCTTAAGGTCTTTTTAAAAGGAAGCATTTCACTTTCAAGTGGAAAATCAGCGTTAATTCTAACAAATAGTTGGTAAAGCCCCCAAGTAAGTACAACGGAGAATAGCAAAGTTATATCGAATTGTGCTGCTTTTCCTTGTATTTGGCTTTGAGCCAGAAGTCTGCCCTTGCTTTGTCAAAAAAGACACATGTATACTTAAGGCTGATTCATGTTGTTGTATGGCAGAAACCAACACCACATTGTAAAGCAATTATCCTCCAAATTAAAAGTAAATTTAAAAGAAGATTATGAAGTAAAAGAGAAGTGTTAAGGGCTTTCTAGCAGCTGAGAT
Source organism: Madoqua kirkii (assembly GCA_006408675.1). NCBI lineage: Eukaryota > Metazoa > Chordata > Mammalia > Artiodactyla > Bovidae > Madoqua > Madoqua kirkii. The sequence continues at coordinate 4,006 of SJYC01052039.1, forward strand.
TCCCTCTGAATAGAATCAGAAGTGTTAATGAATTGAAAAGAAATGTTTTGCTCTAAGTCAATGATGTTTTTTCTACATCGTCTGCTTCTCTCTCTCTGTTGCTCTTCCTTTGGGAAGCAGAGTGCTTTAAGTCTATCAGTGCATTAGAAAAGAAATCTGTATGTGAACAGTAAATGAGATTTTTGTTCCTAGAATTGAGATCATGGATTCCAAACAAGCAAATTTCCTTCTGGCTGTCTCATTTAGCTGTAGTCCTCAGTCCTATGGGCTAGCATTTTGAAGTTGGTGATAGCTCAGTAATCAGGCGCACCAGCTTCTGGAAAGTTCCCTACCATCTCTACAATTCTGATTAGAGAGGCTTATTATTATCTTTTACAACAGCAGCTGCCTAAGGATATAGTCATCTTCTTTTTCTTTCTTCTCTGTACTTGGGTGCCCTTTTATTATGTAAGACAGCCCAGGCTTCTCAAGGAGTTACTTCTCTTTTGCCTAACCTCATAGACATGTGTTTTATTGTGTTTAATTGTGCATGAATGCTACCGGCATCCTTTCTGCAGTTCTCATGTATCACCTGTGTTTGTAAAAGTCTGATTATAGGAAACACCTTTTCTCGGAGAGTGATCACGATTCAAGTAGTGGTGGGAGTGAGCTGTCTTGGGCCGGTCACCGAAAACGGAAATCCTTGAAGTCGTATCCCAGTAGGAAGAAGACAAGAACCAGAAGCAGCAGCGTAAGAAGTAAGTCTGGCATGTGTTTTCTTCCAGTCGCTTTTCAAATGAATCCGTAGGTATTACTTTTGCAGGACGTGATGGGAAAGGGTATCACGAGATGTATGATGACGTGATCCTGCTACCGTTACACGGGAAAGGGAAAATGTTGATATGTGAAACAGTACTAAAGAATATGGAATTAACCAATAATTGTGAAATAGGAACTAAAGATAAATGGAGTAAAGAGTTCAGATAAGAGGAGTTTGGTGTAAGCTGACATAAGCTGAAATCTTCAGGAAAAGCTTCAAGGAAGGCTGGGTTGGACCTCAGCTAATCCTTGGGAAAAGAATAGGATTTGAAGACGTATGGAGGAGAGGAAGCCTTCTGGTTAGGTAGAACTAGAAGACACGGGCCGGTCCCCGGGCAAGATGGCAGCCCAAAGGAGAAGGGGGTGGCAGAGGACCAGATGGTCAGGTGGCATCACCGACTCTGGACACGAGTTTGAGCAAGCTCCCAGAGCCAGTGAAGGACGAGGAAGCCTGGCGTGCTGCCGCCTGTGAGATCGCAAGGAGTCGGACACGGCTTAGCGACCGAACAGCAGCAGGAACGTGGGAAGAGCGTTCAGAAGCAGTATCTGGAGCATGGAGTTCACGCTGGCCAGAGGAGCAAGGCTGAGGAACTAGAGTTAGACATCTCAGCAAGCTGTGGGGAGGGGGTTGCTTTTAGAGTGCATTTTGTGTTTCTCATAAGGAAACTTACCCACTGGGCTCTTGTCTCCTTTCATTCTAGTCTTGCCTCTCTTTCCTCCCAGTGGTGGCAGTGACCTTGGGAAAGATCAAGTGAGTAAATGCTTTCTGTGGTGCCCTGTGCCCTTTAGGGGGTAAGTCTGAAACAAGTTGATCTGTTTAGGTGTGAACTACCTTTATTTAAAAAAACCTCCTTTCCGGAATAGAAAAATAACAAACCAGTGGTTTACTAGTTTGTAACCCACTTTTGGTAGAAACTTCAAGGAGTTCCACACATTTAGTATGAATCTTGGGCAAAGATTTAGGATCTTTTTTTTTTTTTTTTTTGGTTGAAAATTTATTGAAAGATGGTATTTATGATGTATGCTTGAAATCTGGGCTATTCTGATTTCCTACATAGGTGCTCTTTTGAATTTGTATCAAAATAAACTTCTTGATTTAATTCTTCTCTCAGTTTTCAGTTTGTGGACATGTTATTCACAAAGATTTTAATTATTTGAATCTTTATGTTGCCAGAGGTTGAAATACCTTCAGGCTTACATAAATATTGAATAAACCCTGAAGGTTTCTTAAATTCCTTCAATTATACTTGTTTTATAGGAAAGCAGTTAAGAACATGGACATGCGTGTCCTCCAGACCAGTTCAAAGATTACTTTACCATGTTTTTAGCTGAATTACCTCTCTCAGCAGTTGGCTTTTGTCCTTTGTTGAATGAAATGAGGTATAGTGTATATAGTATAGTATGTGTGTATACGATTATATTTTATATATCATGTATATAAATATATATCATATACTATATGTATATGATTACATATCACATTATATGCCAAATAGAAAACATATACATATATACATGATTGTGTATTGTGTATTATATATATAATCATGTATATATGTAACACATTTTATATGTGTGTGTATGCAGACACACAAAAACATACACTACAGAATTTTGCAAAGTGTTCAAGAATTTTCTAGTTTCACTTTTCACTTTCACTATATAACATATAATCATGTATACATGAAATATATTTTATATATGGTATATAATGTGATATATAATCACGTGTATATAGTATGTGATGTATATTATGTATAATTTGTACACATATATAGAATACATACACTTATGTATAAATATATATATTTTATATGCATGGGTATACACACGAAAATACAGACACACTACAGAATATAGTGTGAAGTGCTTAAGGATTTTTTGCAGGCAGCGCTAGGATTCTGAGGACATCAACAGCGCCCTGCTTACCTGTACACAGATACAATGTGTTTAGTGCTCCCATGGGATCTGGCTGTGGCGCTAGTGGTAAAGAACCTGTCTGCCAGTGCAGGAGCCGTGGCTTTGATCCCTGGGCTGGGAAGATCCCCTGGAGAAGGAAACGGCAACCCACTCCAGTATTCTTGCCTGGGAAATCCCATGGACAGAGGAGCCTGGCGGGCTACAGTACAGGGGATCGCACAGAGTCGGACACGACCGAAGCGACTTAGCACAGCACAGCGCTCTAATCGTAGCTTGTTATCTGCCCTCCCCCTACCAGCCTTCTCCCATCTGCCCAGGGGGACTTTTATGATCTGCAGTGACAGAATGTTTATCGCTCAAACTATAAGCCAGAGCAAGCACCTAAATATCTGTTGAGTAGTTCACCCTGAGATAAGGAGCTATCAGTTAGACCACAGACGGACCTCCCTGGTGGTCCAGTGCTTAAGACTTGGCTTTCCAGGGCAAGGGGTGCAGGTTTGACCCCTGGTTGAGGAGCTAGGATCCCATTTGTTTCTGAGCCAAAAAACCAAAACGTAAAACAGAAGCAATATCTAACAAATTCAATAAAGACTTTAAAAAATAGTCCACATCAAAAATCTTTAAAAAAAATTTAAAAAAAGAAATAGGCTCAAAGAACAGTTTTTAACAATATACAGCTTAAAAAAAAAATTAGGTACCAAAAAACATCAGTGCTTTGAGAATCCACAGATTTACGATAGGCAGCCGCCAGGAAGTCTGTGGTGATTCTCAGTGAGGGCATTGCTGACTTTATAGAGACATTGGTGGCTGACACTCACGTCTCTGTGCTGGAGTTTAAGATAATGACTTAGAGCAAGGTTGGCAAACCTTTTCTCTGGAGGGTCAGGTAGTAGATATTTTGGTCTCTCGGTGGGGGGTGGGTTTCTATGGCAACTGTTCAACTCTGCCATTGCGGCATGTGCAGTACTCAAGTGCATGGATATGCTGGGTTCCAATTAAACTTTATTTACGAAAACTTTATTCCCATTGAGCCGCAAAGCTGCGGTTGGTTGACTCCTGGTTTAGAGCAGTGGTTCTCAGGCTGTGGTGGTCATTGGAATGACCAGAACGGTCACCAGAAATTGTCACCAGATGGCAGGGACCTGTCCCCAGAGCTTATGATTGAATGTGTTGCCAGCTGGGCTTAAGAATTTGCATTTCCATCAAGTTCTCAGGTGCTGCTGAGGCTGTGGTCTGGGGCCACACTTTGAGAGCTCAGAGTCAGCTTTGAGTTAGTTTATTGATTCATGACCTAATGTGCTTCTAGCCCTGGGGTCTTATGGTGTTACTGTTTCTTTTTTCCAATGGATCATGTCCAATTCTTAAACATTTTTAAAAAGGATATTGGAAGTATCTTGGAATGTTTTAATAACTTGCTTTGAGTGATTGTGACTGTTAGCACTTTGTAAAAAGTACTGTGTTTTAGGTTAAAATTCTAACACCCTTATGGAAAGATTCCTCCAGGCAAAATAATGTCACACCTCCCAAAATTTCTGGAACCGAATTTCAGAGTAGTTCTGCCTTTTTAACTCTTGAAGATTCTGCCCAGAAAACAGGTATATGATTTTCTGTTGATTTACATAGAAAAAAATTATATTTTGGAAATGGTACTTTAAAAAAGCAAAATATGTCTCTCTTAATATCTACTGAAGAAAGTGTGAGGGTATGATTGATTAATCTTCTCTTTCTTGTCCTGATTAACAAAAGACAGAGGACTTTGTGTTTTAATTCCATTTAACATTTGAGATCACCTTGTGCGTAAGAATTGCTGGTGTTCATCTGCTTTTAAAATAGCTACAAATACAAATGGTGGTGGATTGCAGGGTTTGGAAACTTTTTCTGTAGGGAAACAGGTAGTTAATTTTTGCTTTTTTGGCCCCCGAGTTTCTGTTGCAACTATTCAACTCTTGCGTTTGTAGTCTCAAATCAGTCACAGACAAGATGTAAACTAATGGCTGTATCTGTGTTTCCATAAAACTTTATTTATAAAACCAAGTGGCAGATGGAATTTGACCTGAGGGGCCAGGGTGTGCCGACCTTTGACTTATAAGGTTTCTCTCAGCCCCCACTGTATTCTGTTGAAACAATTTGCATCTTTTAAATTGGTGAGAGTCAGGATATTGTTTTCTTCACCTTTATCATTGTACAACTTAGCACATTGGCCGGTGCTTAGCAGGCACAAGTGCCAGCCTCTTAATTTGGAAGAAAAAGAAGTGGGGAAAGAAAAATAGGAGCGAGGGAAACACAGCGTTAGAGAGGAAGGGGAGCAAAAGAACAGATCTGAGAGAGGCAAGAGAGCTGCAGCGGTGGGGTGATAAAGTTCCTGCCACACATTTGGGGCCACATGGGCAGCTATGAAAGGTGCGGACGTACTGAAGGTAACTGGCTATTCATTTTATCTGCAGACCTGTAAACCTAATACCCATATATACTTTGAAAGATACAAGCTGCTTTTTGGTTTGAAGGTTTTTTTGTTTGTTTGTTTGTTTGTTTGTTTGTTTTAAACCTTGTAGAGGCCAGGGTATGTTGAAATTTCATTTATAGACTGATAGTGAAATGTCATTTCCTCATTTGCTTCTTACCATGTGTATTCCTTTATACCTATTCATTCTTCCGATACTCAGAACTTCACAGCCCCAGCCCGCTGAGCGATCTCTCTTTGCTGGAGCACTCAGATGTTGAAGACAATGAATCTACCTGTTTAATTGTTGGTTATTTATCTGTTTTCCAGAATTGATATTATACTTACTGTACTGGCTTATTCCTTCTTAAGGGATGATGTAATACCGTGTGTTGCTTATTTTGACATAAACACATGTATTTCTGACCACCTCTTTTTTTTTTTTTTTTTTAAGACTGTGGCCCCAGAGTCATTGATGAAAAGTACTAGTTTGAAACATAAACTGCAAAATGTGGAAGACAGAGGTGAGAGAATTCTAATTTTTTTTTGGCAGAATTAAGCAAAATTAATCTGATTTTGGCTGAAAGGGCTGTTATTCAAATTGAGGCAGACATAATTACTCTTCAGAGTGCCAGTTTCCAGACCTTGGAGAGGGCAGTGCCGCCTGCTTCCCTGCTCCAAGTGGTAAGCTGGTGCAGGAGGAGCAGGGGTTTCACTCCCGAAACCGGAAGGTCTGTGTCAGGAAGCGCGTGGCCTGGGATCCGAGTCCCGTCACCCAGCGCGCCTCCTCTCTGACCCCAGGGGTGGTACTGAAGTCCTGCACTGTTATAACATGTTGCTTTCTCCCTTCAAATCTGTTAATGTTTGCGTGAAATAGGTGCCGCGATATTGGATGCATATATATTTACAGTTTGTTACCTTCTTTTTATGAATTGCTCCATTTGTCATTGTGTAATGACTCTCTTTTCTCATTACATTTTCTAACCTAAAGTCCATTTTTCTGATAATCTGTAGTAGATACATAAAAGATAAAGAAAAGGGAACCAAAACACTGCTGTAGGAAATGGACCGCAAAAGAAAACAGCAAAGGAGGGACTACAAACGAGCCAGAAAGCAAGTAATAGAAAGGCGTTAGTAAGTTCTTAAAAATCAATGACTACTTTAAGTGTAAATAGATTAAACTGTCCAATCAAACGATGGAGAGTGACTTTATGGATAAAAATAACAAGACCCAGCTATATGGTGTCTGCAGAGACTCAGCTCAGCTTTAAGGATGCACAAAAGCTCAAAGTGAAAGAATGAAAAAGCGTCTTCTATGCAAGTGGACGGGGCTCCCCTGGTAGCTCAGTTGGTAAAGAATCCACCTGCAATGCAGGAGAGCCAGGTTCCATCCCTGGGCGGGGAAGATCCCCTGCAGAAGGACATGGCAACTCACTCCAGTATATTTGCCTGGAGAATCCCATGGACAAGGAGCCTGGTGGGCTACAAGGGGTCACAAAGAGTCAGACGCAACTTAGGAACTAAAACCAAGGGTCCCCTTGTATATGAGGAATTCTTTTCCACTGCTTTTGAAATCCTGTGTTTGATTTTAGACGGTTTTGTTATAGTGTGTCTTATAGAAGATCTTTGTGAGGGAATCTTTTGGGAGTTGACGAGCTTCCTGAACTGGGATGTCCAAATTTCTCCCCAGATTTTGGGCGCTTTCAGCCATTATTAGTGCCTTAAATTGTATTCATCTGTTTTTGGCTGTGCCTGGGTCTTCGGCGCTGCACGCGCTCTCCCGCGGTTGTGGTGAGCAGAGCTCCTCTTTGTTGCAGTGAGTGTGGCGTCTCTTGTTGCGATGCACGGGCTTTCGTAGTTGCTGCACGTGGGCTCAGTACCTGTGGCCCCCAGGCTCTAGAGCACAGGCTCAGTAGTTGTTGCGCACGGGCTCGGTTGCTCTGCAGCATGCAGAATCTTCCCAGACCAGGCATTGAACCCACGTCCCCTGCATTGGGCCACCCGGGAAGCCCGCCATTATTTTCTTAAATAGCTTTCTGCTCCTTTTCCCTCTTTTCTCCTTCTGGGACTCCAAAAGAAAGTAGACTGTTCCCTTTTTTAAAAAAATTGAGATATCATTGTCAGGTAGCATATTAACCTCAAGTGTACAACATAATCATTAGCTATTCATGCATACTGTAAAATGATCATAATGAATGCAGTTAACAGCTACCCCACACATAGTGAGTCTTTTTCTTGTGATGAAAACTTTTAAGGTCTGCTCACTCAGAAACTTTCAAACGTGCAATAAAGTCTTAACTGTAGTCACCGCGCTGCCTGTATATTTCATTCCCAGGGCTTAACTTGTCTTGTCACTGGAAGTTTGCACCTTTGAGTGTTCTTCTAGCCAACTGACTTCCTTAGAGCAACTGTTTTGCATTCCTTTTTAGGCAAATTGCAGAGCTCCATTTTTTTGTGTGTATGTGGATGTCAGTCGCTGTATTTTTTTTTTGAAAGTCGCTCAGTCATATCTGACTCTTTGTGACCCCGTGGACTATACACTCCACGGAATTCTCCAGGCCAGAATACTGTATAATTGTTGTGTTTTTTTTGAGGGGTAGCGTTTCCTTGAGTTCATGGTCCTTGGAGTTTCGTGTTGCTGTCTTCATATTTAGTCTATACTGACTGGCTTCAGAAGAGAAATGTGTTTTGTCTGCTAGGGATCCCGAAGCCTTCCCAGGCCTTTTCTAGGGCTATGCCTGCTCCACGCTTTTCTTTCTCTGGGGAACCTCTGCAGACTGCGTTTTCTCTGCAACCTGCAAAGCCGGGCCAGGCGCTGACCTTCTCCGGTCGCTTCCTCTGGGGCTGGTGGGTGCTCGTGCTGAATTAGTGCTTCCTCCCAGTCCTGCCGGATAGGCCTGGCTGTCTTACGAATGCTGGCAGGCAGTGCCCTTTGTTGTTTAGGCGCTCAGTTGTGTCTGACTCTGTGACCCCGTGGACTGTAGCCCGCCAGGCTCCTCTGTCCTGTGGGATTTCCCAGGCAGGAATCCTGGAGTGCTCTTGCGAGTGTGCAAAATGAGCCAGCCCCAGGGTGGGCTTGTGTGTAGGCAAGGCGTCCAGGTTGTTTGTGGTGTCTGTGGACCAGCTGCGGGGTGATCCCGTAGGTGATGCGTGCCTAGCAGCTCTTGAGAAAGCCCCCTTATGGGGCCCCTGAAGGCCTCCTTATGGGGCCCCTGAAGGCTCCCTTACGGGGTCCCTGAAGGCTCCCTTATGGGGTCCCTGAAGGCTCCCTTTTGGAGCCCCTGAAGGCCTCCTTATGGGGTCCTGAAGGCTCCCTTGTGGGGTCCCTGAAGGCTCCTTTTTGGAGCCCCTGAAGGCTCCCTTGTGGGGTCCCTGAGGGCTCCCTTAGGGGTCCCTGAAGGCCTCCTTATGGGGCCCCTGAAGGCCTCCTTATGGGACCCCTGAAGGCTCCATTATGGGGTCCCTGAAGGCTCCCTCTTGGAGCCCCTGAAGGCCTCCTTATGGGGTCCCTGAGGCCGGTAGCAGGATCTGCGGCCCTTCGATGCTCCCTGAGAACCCTGGATGCTGTTCTCCAAGCCCCTCCCCACCCGAGGCCATGTATTGCACCTCAGGATTCTGGGTGGAGCAAGAAAGAAGTTGTCTTCTTTGCCTGGGGTAACTGAGCACTCACCCAGATGCCCTCGCCTTCCCCGGAGGGAGAAAGCTTGAGCTCAGAGGGTTTCTCTCGGTGCTGAGCTGAGCTGCCCTGAGCATGTGCTGATGTGGTTCGAGTGACGGTCCTTGTTATCCTCTCGGATGCGTCCAGTTGGATATTTTCCCTTGTCCAGCAGCGTGCCAGGTCTTCACACTGGACGCTCAGACTCCCACAAAGCGCCTTTACCAGGTGATTTCCAAAACCCGGTGTCCTTTGGGGAAAGACAGCAGGAAACTCCTGTCTGGCTCTTTTTGCTCATGGGCGGTTGTTTTAATGTTTTCTCTGGAATTTTGGGTGTGCTGGGCTCCCCGAGCTGTGAGCAGGCAGGATGACTGATTCCTCATGATTTTGCATTTTGCCCTCATCATGTACCTTCTTTGAAAGGGGCTTCCCAGGTGGCTCAGTAGTGAAGAATCTGTCTGCAATGCAGGAGCCCCGAGTTTGATCCCTGAGTCAGGAAGATCCCCCAGAGAAGCTAATAGCAACCCACTCTAATATTCTTGCCTAGAAAATCACATGGACAGAGGAGCCTGGCAGGCTACAGTCCGTGGGGTCACAAAGTCAGACATGACTTAGCGACTAAAATGCTGAGCTGAGCTGCCCTGAGCATGTGCTGATGTGGTTCGAGTGACGGTCCTTGTTATCCTCTCGGATGCGTCCAGTTGGATATTTTCCCTTGTCCAGCAGCGTGCCAGGTCTTCACACTGGACGCTCAGACTCCCACAAAGCGCCTTTACCAGGTGATTTCCAAAACCCGGTGTCCTTTGGGGAAAGACAGCAGGAAACTCCTGTCTGGCTCTTTTTGCTCATGGGCGGTTGTTTTAATGTTTTCTCTGGAATTTTGGGTGTGCTGGGCTCCCCGAGCTGTGAGCAGGCAGGATGACTGATTCCTCATGATTTTGCATTTTGCCCTCATCATGTACCTTCTTTGAAAGGGGCTTCCCAGGTGGCTCAGTAGTGAAGAATCTGTCTGCAATGCAGGAGCCCCGAGTTTGATCCCTGAGTCAGGAAGATCCCCCAGAGAAGCTAATAGCAACCCACTCTAATATTCTTGCCTAGAAAATCACATGGACAGAGGAGCCTGGCAGGCTACAGTCCGTGGGGTCACAAAGTCAGACATGACTTAGCGACTAAACAGTAACAACACAACTTAGAAAGTAAGAATAGGAAATTTAGAAAATGAATAAGAAACTTAGAAAATGCTATCATGTAGTGATGAACCTCTGCAGAATTCTGTGTTTGAATAATTATCTGTACATACTCACAAATAAGTATTTATTATTAATTGGTTTTTGTGTGTGTTCTCAGTTGTGTCTGACTCTTTTCGACCTCATGGACTACAGCCCACCAGGTTCCTCTGTCCATGGGATTGCCCAGGCAAGAATACTGGAGTGGTTTGCCATGCCCTCCTCCAGAGGATCTTCCCAAACCAAGGATCAAACCTGCATCTCTTGAGTCTCCTGCTTTGGCAAGCGAAATGCATTAATCCAGACAAAAGATTTTTCAGTGGTCTCTATCAGGCTGATAAATTCAACAATAAAGATTGTCTTAACTTTTCAGATTCTTAGCATAGTACACATTGGTAGAATAAACAGAGAAATTAGCATTAGGAAAGTACCTCCATAGGAAAGATATTTTGATAAAAAAGACTTTTCTTATCCCAGTGAAGGCTCTTGACCTTTATCATTTATAGCCACATGATGTCACTTCAGAGTAAGATATTTTTTAATCCCTCAACTTGGGAGAACTTTGTGGCACTAGAAACTGTTTTTCATCAGAAATATGAGTAAATAAATGCCATATGGACATCAAATTATTCACTACATACAACCTGTGCCCAAAATAAGTTCAGAAGCTCCTCAGATTGCAAAAGCTGTCAACTTTCACAGCGATGAAGACACCTGTGTCCGAAAGCAAGTGGACACTCCTTTAGCAGCTACCAAGAGAACCAACATTCGTTCAAGATCACTTAGTTTCAGCCACAGTGTGTTTACTACCTGTGTTCATGTTTTAAGTGCCGCATGTACATAGTTTTAGCCCCTTTATGAGAATGTCCAAAAGTCCTGGTTCAAAGAGGCATGCAGTTGCCATGGAAACAAAGCTGAGTCAGCTGCATCACTTAGGACCTGCATGCTGTTAGGAGTGGGCTGGTTTCCCTAGAGGAGCTGCTTCTCCCTGGAGAGCCGCTCCTCTGTTTCAGGTAAAGTAATTTACAAGATTGCCCCTTCCACAGTTTGCCGTGCCAGATTATTTCATGTCACTGAAGTGGGCCTCTGGGATGATCCCCGTTTAGTAGGTTCACATATTCCCAGCAGCTTGTGCAGGGAACCATCACGTTATTTACACAGAGTTCCTGGATTCCTCTCTCTACCGGAGCTATTATATCGTCTATGCCAGTAGATGCTTTGCTTTTCCATGGGTGAGGCATGAACATTCAAGGCCATGCTTTGAGCTATTGCTATAAATGTTGTCAGGAGAGGGGGAAAAAAACCCAGAAGAGGCAAAACAGGCAGAAAGGAGAGAAATGTAACGAAACAGTAGTAGTTCGTTACAATGGGGCTAGCTAGAATCTAAGTGGTTTCTTTGGATCTTGACTGGGGTGTAGGCACTGTGTGAGATTTAAGCCTGAGTGTTGTTTGGGAAGGGAATGGCACCGCACTCCAGTACTCTTGCCTGGAAAACCCCATGGATGGAGGAGCCTGGTAGGCTGCATTCCATGGGGAGGCTGGAAGAGGACTGACTGTGTCTGGATTCTTTCCTGGATTTAAAAAAATCATTTAGTCTTGAAACAGTGCAACTCCCTAGCAAACACCCATCCGACTCGATGGACATGAGTTTGAGCAAGCTCCGGGAGTTGGTGATGGACAGGGAAGCCTGGTGTCCTGCAGTCTATGGGGTCCCAAGAAGTCAGATACAACTGAGCAACTGAACTGAACTGATACTTTTCAAACAAAGGAACATACCTGAATCTTAGAGCAGTGAAAAGAGATAGTTGCACCTCTCCAGGTTGAGAGTATTGCTTATGCTTTTCACTTTTTATAAAAAGCGAGAGAAGCCAGATCTGAGGTCTTTGAGGTTCCGAGTGAGAATGTGATCACTCACACTAGTGAGGCCCTCGGTGAGACAGCCCTCAGTTCGGGGCTGAGGCTTCATGTCACCAGCAGGTGGCGCCCTCCTGGAGCTGATCCAATCAGCTTCCAAGGGCCAGTCGGCTTGGAAGGAAACCTTGCTACCTTGCCCCTGTAGCCAGGAGCCCTGGTTGATGACGACCATTACTGCGTTCCATCTGAGCCAGCCTGTATCCTGATAAGGAGAGTGCTCTTGTGTGTCACTGCGCTCATCAAAGCGTGCTCGGGTCCTCTCTCGGGCATCAGCACCCCTTGCACTTTGAGACGTGTCCTTAGTCAACATAACAAATGAGAAGCAGTTTGTAACAACGCAGGAACACGTTTCACTTGCTGCTCATCACGGCTAGATATTCACTGGCGAAAAGAGAGCAGGATAAATCTGGGAACAAGGAGATGTGGGTGTGTGATGATCAGTGTGTTCCGCTTGCCTTCAGACAGAGCCGACCGTCACGGCGCTAAATGGAAGCAGCCACAGCTGGACGACGGTGGTGAACCAGGGGCCCGTTCCTCGGTGGCTGAAGAAGCTGAGCTGGCAGGTAACGCCGGGCACCCAGCTGCTTCAGAGGTGTGAGCGCTGAGAGTCCCAGTGTGAACTGCAAGGCAGCTAGAGCTTTAAGATCATAGTGGCTGCAGGAGCCAAAAAACAAAGTGCTTCATCTTCAGACATAAGTAAATGGTTGCACAAACTGTAGATAGAGCAAGCGGTGTCTCATCCTGGCATTTTGATTTCTGCCTCTTAAGTCTTTGTAGCAGGCCCCAAGTGTTCTTAAACTTACAGGTATCTGCTTTAGTATAGCCAAATGTTTGTGTTAGAAATATCCACTCCACAGATGAAGGAGAATGATCTGAAATGTCTGTGTACCTGAGGCTGGCTTTCTGGATGAGCAACACGCCTATCCTTTGAAACAAAAGGCTCTGAGAAGGCAAATTTGGAGGCCCTGAGGTACTTGAAGGGGGTGGTAAGAGCCGGGCAGCCCTGCGTTCCGATCCTGGAACTGTCGGTGTGAGCACACACCAGTTGTGTGATCTGTGTGAAAAGTGAATGTGAACAGTGCCTGCTTCACTTGGATTTTCTGAGAATTAAATGAGTTGGTCCACACAGTGCCAGACCCTTCGTGAGCCCTTGTAAAGCCTCTTGGCACCCAGAAGCTGTTAAACACCAGTCCCTAGAATGCCTTACCCATCATGTTATCCTAGAGACCTCTAACAACACCTCAGCCTGCTTCTTAGACGTACTCTGATTTAAGGCGCAATCAGTTGCTCTGATTTAAGGTGCTGGGAAAGTTTGTTGAAATGAGCCCTTGCCAGACAGTGAGTTTTGGTGGGAAGCTGCGTGAAGCATCGGCTGAGGACTCCTGGCTCAAGCTGGTCTGGTCAGTCACGGTTGGAGTCGGTCTTGCTGCAGCCACGAAATCTGTGACCCACAGAGGCCAGCGGGTTTTCTCTGGGTCATGCCTGAGTTTCTAAAGGACTTTCCATGCTCTGGGCAGTAGGAAGGCTGAGCACACCTACTTTGAGCCCTTTGTTAGTTTTACTTAATGTTCTATTCTTTTTGTGCAGAAGGCATTTCAACTTCATCCTTAAACGTTACGCCAGAGAACTTAAAAGTTTCTGTGACGATCACTGC